>VNWX01000720.1:0-19101 GCA_009869905.1 Ceratophysella communis | reverse complement strand
TGTACGTCAAACAGAACTAAAAATGATGCACAACTATTTTGAGCTTGCCATTTATTTAGTGATCAGTTTAAACTTACCTAATGGAATTTCTCCAGTCCAAAAATTATACTCAGCTTGAATTTATTTGCATTTGAACGCAACTCTAAGCTTTGGCCTTTAGCTGAGATTTTCTACCAGGGAAAATAATTTGCACACTTACCGCGTTCTAAGAATCATGAATATTTATACGCTAATGCCAAATTAGGTTGGGTGAGATAGCTACAGTTCAAAATTAGAATTTCATAGGTAAGAAAGTAATTGCGATGGTCAAGGCCGGGCGTTATCTTGTATCTGTAAGTACTAAGGTTCGCTTCCTACCTTCAAATGCTTAAGTTGATTATTGATTATGACTAAGAATAACTTAAGTTATTAATACAGCAATAGATCAAGAAACAGTCTACCTGTCTAAAATGCAATAATTATTATGAGTTTCCGACCAGACAAATAGTATTTTCAACTGGAGCAGCCACCGACAACTAAATACGCCAGGATGGGGCTTTAATTAAATCTGGCATTTTATGTATCTTTAAATTATGGTGTGTAAACTCCTGTGCACAAGTGCATCGGATTCACCTATAAGGAAAAGCATTGTAATAGAAAACTAGACTTCTCACACGATTAGTTGCATTTTTGCTCTAAATTTCAATAAAATGAGGTGTTCGAAAAAATAAAACAAGCTTTTTTCTTGCTGGTATTTTGTACACTAGTCTTTCAAAGTCAAATTTTACGAGTTCAACCCTATAGTTTAGCCGCTACAGTATTAGTGGAACATTTATGAGATTGCACTTATTATAGATTATGTTCAATTAAATAGCATTCTATCTGGACTAAAGACTCTAACTTTAGAGCTTTTTATGCTGAAATTTCGTGTAGAAGCAAGTAAGTGTCTGTAGCGCTAGACAAATTTGACTATTTCTTATTTTTATTATGTACTGACCGTGAATCGTAAACAAGCGTACGCAAAATTTCTTAGAGCCTGTTAGCAGGCTTTGGTAACAGGTGCTGAAATTATTGAGTAAAAACCTTGCCTTGCGTACTTTATGCCATCATACACCATACTTAATTTAGGAACTAAAATTTTTCGTCTTTACCATCAAAACTTTCTCGTATTTATAATAATCGTTAACGGAAATCCATAAAGCAGGAATAGTACAATAATTGGAAAGTAGTACAATGTGCATTTAAATCCTTCATATTGCTTCAGAGCTAACGAGTGATCATAGTATCAGTATCAATTCGACCTTATTATTGCGAAATCCGAATATTTATTTAGGTACCATTAGTCCTAAACTTTTGGCTCGGTAAAGCACTTGTTTACTTGACCTCGTGTTAGTTTCAGAAACAAACCTTATTCTTATATGTACCAAAGTATCAAATACCGTTTTTAGATATTATAGAAGCGAAGGCCAAATTAGCTTTCTAAATTCTTTGTTTCTTAAGATAAAACCGCTGCGACCAGCGGTTTTGTCTCCAGTATCCACAGTTACATCCAACACCAAGTCAGAATGAGTTTCATTAAACAGTTCGGCATTTTAGTCTTCACACTGTGCGTACTTGGCTTTGGGGTAGGTAAAGAACTCAGATATTCTCGCGTACTTAAGTCAATGGGAGATTTTCTAACAATTTTTACCAAATTAAACTAAATAGGCTAATGCGACTAATACTGCGGATAACTTGGACGTGGAGGGTGCCAATTTAAAATCACACAGAAATATTCGAGATTTGTCGGAAATTGAGATTTCTCCAATTGATTCCGACGACTTAGAATCTGGACCCCAGTCGATTCGAATTCGCAGAAGGGCACATCATGGCAGTAAAGTACCCTCAGACGAAAGCCCAAGAACACGTGCTGGTCTAGGAGGATTCCCTATTGGAAAGCCCCAAGGTAGAGGTTACACTATTGGAAAGCCCCAAGGTACAGGATACACTATTGGAAAGCCCCAAGGTAGAGGATACACTATTGGAAAGCCCCAAGGTACAGGATATACTATTGGAAAGCCTCAAGGAGGACGACCTAGACCGAAGGGTATGGGTATGAGTGGGAGGGCAATCCCCAAGTCTAAAGGACAGCAAAGTCGGGCATTACGTAAGGGTCAACGTGGAAGGGTGATGCTCAAGCCTAAGGGACAGCAGGGTCGGACTATCCCTAANATTACGTAAGGGTCAACGTGGAAGGGTGATGCTCAAGCCTAAGGGACAGCAGGGTCGGACTATCCCTAAGTACAAAGGAGAGATATTTCGAGGTCGAAGTATTGCAACAAAATCAAGACAAAATCAGAAGGGAAGGAGGTTAATTACCGATACTGCTTAAAAGGTTGAAAAATGGCCGTTATAAGAAAATGACTAAAACACTACCGAAAATTTTGTTTGAAAAGTTGATTTTAATAAAAAACTATTTCGTTTTAAAAATTGTGTAAAATTCTAAACCTCAACAGTCTTTAAGTCGTCTTTAAGTCAACCGACAGGCAACATTTGTCTTTCGCGAATTCGATGATCATTAACTTTATTTCAATATTTTATTTATTAAAATTCTTTTGAAGCATTCCTCGGAATTTCAGTACAAACATGTAAACAAAAATTTTTATAGTTTAGCATTAGTTTCAAAACGGTTTCGCACGACCATATGTATAGTATACAACAAATGACTGGAATAAATTCATCGTTATTGTTCATGGCTGAATTATTCTGAGATTTTATATTCAGCACAATAAACTCATTGCCATTACTGATTTATGAAACTAGCATAATGTTTACAAACGCTTCAGAAATGCTTCGTGTTATTTAATATTAGCAGAATATTTTTTGCAAACCGGTTCGTTTCTGTATATTTAGTTCTTTGTTCTAAACCATTTTAAGGCGGTCTCGTAAACATTTACGAGCGCATTTAATATGGAATTTCAAGAATTGCGCATTTTATTAGTAGTAATAAAGTGAAATGGAATATTTTGGGCGCAACCTAAAGTAATTCGTACGTATGCCAGAATTCATACAATTTGGGCTGCCTAACAATTTAGGAAAAATAAATTTCTTGCTTCTAGGAATTTTGGAACGAAACATTAGTGGTAATCCCTATTTAGGTATTTAAGTAAAAACGCAGCACAGATACCGAATTGTATACAAGTGGATGCCCAAGAATAACCCGTATACAGCATCAAATGTATTTCTACAAATACTTGAGCATCCTTCTCGTGCTGCAAACGGTGGTAAGTACTACAGAGCCGTATATTTAACGATTTCACTTTAATCAGCAGATCGCATTCGCAATAATTGCCCATATTTCCCTGGATTTACTTTAGACACTTCTAAGCTTAGCTGAACAAGGTAAGCCGCTCGATCTGGACAGTAAACTCCTGAGTCGAAAGGCTCGTCAAACACCAGGAGCGCAAGCGCCAGGACCTGGACAAGGTGGAGGTTTGGCGCCTGGGTCTGGACAAGGCCAACCTACTGGTAGCCAGCCTGGTACTAGACCTGGACAGCAGGGCCAAGGAATTGCACCAGGAGGAACTGGGCAGCAGGGTCCAGAGAACCCAGGTGGGGCCATGGAGCAGGGTCCAGGAGGTAGAATGGGACCTGGCGGGCCAGGGAATGGCCAATCCAGGAGGATGGAGACCAGGACCTGGCCACGGAGGTAGAGGATTTGGACGCCCTGTAAATGGCAGAAGATGGCCGGCTCAGCGTGGACGCGGGTTCGGATTTGCAGGACGCCCACGACCAAGGCCATTCGGTAGAAGAATGCCTCGTCCTGGGCAAGGTGGAAGAAGATTTGGGCAAGGCCAACAGGGTCCAGGTTTTGAACCCGTTCAAGGTCAAGCTGGTCCCGCCCAAGGGCAACATAGTCGTGGTTTTGGAAATGGTCCACGGGGACGAGGTTTTAGACAACGAGGACGTGGATTCCAGCAAAGGCAGGGATTTGGACCACCGGACCGAACAGATCAAGCGCAAAATGCCACAGGATCCCCTAATCAAGGTTCAGGATTCTCCGGACCGGGGGGTAGTCGAGGAGGTCCACCGCTGGGACCAGGGGCTACCGCCGCGGGTCCAGGCCAAGGACAACCAGGGGGCCCTTCTCCAGGTGTACCGGGACAAGCACAAAGTACTGGATTTGGCGGACAGGGTTAAGTGAAATTCCCGTTAAAATCGCGTATAATTGTACATGCGTTAAACCATTCGCATTCTAGTACCTACATTGTTAGGTGCCATTACCGTATATTTGAAAGAAGAAGAAACCAGATTATGTATGAGCAAATATTTAAACTTCTAATTTTTAATCATTAATTTTGTTGAAGAATCAGCATACCTGATATTAAATACATTTGATTGAATGCATATATTCAGTTCTACTGAGGAAGTTTGTCGCCCATAATAAACCCTAAATTTGCATAATAAAGCAACAATATATGTATATGTGAGCGTAACAGAAGCATCCGGAATTCAGAATGCACTCTTGTGCATTAATTTATTTTTTGTTGGGAATTTCTGAAGAGCTGAAATTTTGACAGGACTACACACCAACAGTTCCTATGTGAGGAGAAAGCTTAAAACAATGACTTTTGTTAATAAAGCTAACTATTACATATCCATATAAACTTGTATTCATTCGTATTCTCCTGGTACGAATGCGGCCAAGGTCTAAAGCTAATTAATTACACATTACACCAAACCGATTAAACAATTGACGCTAAAGATTTGGAAAGCTGGTTCCTGTGTGAATGGCAGTGTGTAGCCTTGTAAGTGTGTTTATGTACAACCAAACCAATAATAAGTTAATAAATGACATTTTTCTCCTACTTAATACTTTACATGTATAATTTACATAATGTAAATTTTGATTGAGATTCAATGTATACCTCTGCACCATTTGAAGACTTATCCTCAATGTAACATTTTTTCAGCTCGATGATTAAAGGAAGCTTTCCTGGCGAGCTGCCGGGCGGTTTTACAATTATTTTAAGATAATGCTAATTAAATTACAAATACTAATTAAAAGTTACTTATCGATCCAACTAATGAACAGTTATAGCAAATCAGCTGGCTTTCCTAGTTAAACAGTAGTTTCACTTTGCATGTATGCTTTTAAAATCATAAGGTCTTAAAGCCGTACTAGCACATTATAACTAACAGTAACTTGAACGGATATTATGTTGAACTAAGATATAGGTAATTCAATGTTGTACCGTAACCTAAATAGTATAGCAAATACTAATGCTGAAACGAGAATTAGAGGTTACACAGGCGGATACGGGAATGAAAGTTATTATGAAACTTTGTTAGTTTTATAAAATATTAAGAGAGCGCCTTCTTGGTCAGTGTTTTGTGTGAATTGTTTATGCTTACTAGCTCCAAGCAAATAGACAGTATTTTTATGAAGAAAAGTGTTCTCGTATAAGGGTGGTACTGGTACTTGATACTGGACTATCAATACCTGAGTGCAAGGAATTACGAAGGAAACCATTGAACATAGAAACAAAATAGTACTTTTTCCAGTATAATGAAACATCGTAGTCATCCAGATCGATTTAAACTAGCTAATCTTCTTAAGTATGCTTTTCACTTTCATGGCGTTTGCATGCAGTACAGCATACAGAACGATAATACTTGTAGCGACAGAGTCGAGCTTGCACCACCAGCGCACAATTTCTGTACTGGTCTGTACATTCTGTAGCTGAAATTTAAAAAGTGAAATTGTGATTATCGACAAAATTTTAGTTAAGGATTTCAGGATTCATAATTTCTACTTACAATCAGGTTCCTCATTGGGCTCGATAAGACTCTGACTCGTTGTGGGTTGAATGTGACTAACTGGAGGTCGGGCAGTAGTAGTTTGCTGCCTTTTCTGTACTGGTCTGTACATTCTGTAGCTGAAATTTTAAAAAGTGGAATTGTGATTATCGACAAATTTATTTTAGATCAGGATTTCAGGATTCACAATTTCCACTTACAATCAGGTTCTTCATTGGGCTCGATAAGACTCTGACTCGTTGTGGGTTGAATGTGACTAACGGGAGGTCGAGCAGTAGTAGTTTGTTGCCAGTTTCTGGGCTTGTATCGCTCATCCCAAGTACTTGGGTCAAGGATACTGGTGTCATTATCAGGAGCGGTCACTGGAAATCGATCCCTTATTAAAGCCTCTGGCTGCGTTCTTGAGGATCCATCACACTCGTTATCGTTACATGACCTTCGGTCGATTGGTCTAGTGGCATCATAGCAAATTGATGATGGTCGAGTCCAATTCGAATTTCGGCAACTCACGCTTCGTCGCTGTAATCCGCCTCCACAGCTTGCATCACACTTGGGGTCAAGCATTTACAATAATTAGTAATGAAAACCATGCCGATTCAACACGAAGCGGTCGTTTATTAGTTCGGAAGCCGTACTCTCTCCCCATTCTGTAGTGAACCAACGAGGCGGGCATGGCCGGCTATTTTCACAAGTTTCTCTAATGTCTGGCTTAATAAACCTTCCACAATCCGCTTCGGCCACGACCTTAAATTTTCCACGAGACAGAAGGATACAAAGAACCTGCCGAGTTCTTAGCCCATTTCCACATGATACAGAGCACTGTTGGAAAACAAAAGGCGAAATTTATTCCAGACGAAAACCATACTACATTGTTTTTAGACTTTTCAAACTGACAGGACATCAACATAATGTCCTGCTACCAGAAGCACAGAATTGTCTGCTCGTACAATAAGCAGTTTTATTATGTGTGATGTGTGCGATGAACACGTTATCTCTCAAACAGACGAGCTTCTGTCATTAATAATTCAAGCACAAATCTCTGATCATTTTTCAGAAGCAAAGACATAAAACAGCGTAAGAGCTTTATTATGACCAAGATAAAGCCCTTGTACGTCACTTTTTGTCTCAAACGCAAAGCTATAAAAGCCTGTATTAAATGTATTTTGTGTACTGCACGCACACATTTTCTAAGACAACTTAAGGCCACAGACAATCGTCTGGCTAATTCTCGGCATAGCCAAGTATTTGTGTCTCATATTATGTGGGAGTAGAACTGTAGGTCGGTTTCCGTCTGGTCAGTTGGTAATGAGCGACCAGCCGCCCACTGATACATGACAATTCATTATTTTGATTCTTTCAGTAGCTGCTGGTTGCTAACTGGGTATAATTTCGATGTCTGAGGCATCCCGAAAGTTAAGAGTAAAGCATTTTTTGGGTTTTTAAAACATAAAGCCGTGCATTTTTGGGGTTTTTAAAACATAAAGCCGTGCATTTTTTGAAACCGTCCACAGCTTAGCCATGGAGTCGACACAACGAAATGATACTGGAATCAAATTTGTTACATCTTCACATTATTTGCATCAGTACCTGTGACCACGGCCCGGTATACCAGCTTGGTTCCAAGCAATCTCGATCCGCGAAGCATTCGCGTTCCTCGGCAGGTCTCCTGCTTACGTCACATAGCGTTTCTCGAAATTCACTGCTACTCCGCTCATCTTCGTCCTCAATATCCTCGATAGAATTGGTTTCCATTTCCCGTGATGAGTGGCGTCTTCGATTTCTCCGGGTATTAGTACTTCCCCCAGGTTTGAGCTGAGCACAGAGGACATGGCGGGTTTGAAGCCCTTCGCCGCACCTTTCTGAACACTCGCTGGACCACTCTGAAGCAAACCAGTTAAGCCCTTCACATGGGCCCATGTTGCATGCCGAGATCTCCACAGGCCGACTGGATGCTTCACAGTTGGATGCTTGCACTGTGTCCCCTGCCGAATTTACACACTTCGTCTTCCGACTTCGGATACCATTCCCGCACGTGGCAGAGCACTGGAGAATTTCAAAACAAAAAATATTTGAGATAATGTTCACGGCTTTAAATCTCGTTAATTGGTGGCGCAACTACAAAACATGATGCTTTACCTGACTAAACTCCGTTGTTTCCCAACGATGACAGGGTTTGGATAAGCACGATTTTCGAGATTCTGGTTGGGTAACGAGACAAGCACCTTCTGCCACACGCATTGTCAACGTGGGCGAGACTTTTTGCTGACAGTGAACTGTTCGGGTCTGGAATCCCTCGTCACAGGGCTCTGAACAATCCGACCAAGGACCAACCGTCCATCTATTTGTTATCGAAATTATATCATAAATCACGTCAAATACAAGCTCTTGAATTTTTATGGTTGTACATACTCTGCCGGACACGGTTTCAGGTTACATCGAACTGTAGTTTGAACAAACACCTTTTCATCTGGATTACACCTTCGGTCCGCTACTGGAGCACCGTTTGAATCCCGAAAGCATCGAATCAATGACTTCTGGGTTCCTAAAAATTGAAATTAATCGCTGCAGCGGCCACCCACAACTCAATTTCTTAAACTCCAACTGCTTAGACCTACCTCCACCGCATATTTCCGTGCAGTTGGTATATCCCGTCACTTTCCAATAAAATTTCTTCTCGGAATTACCATTACCATTTCCATTTCCATTGACTCCATTCAATCGATTGCCGGCTTGCCCATTATGACCCCGACGCCTCCCGTTGTGCCCGTGCAAGTGCGGGTGTCCAGATGTGGGCTGAAGATTTCCTGGATATGCTGACTCATCAGGAAAGAGATTTCTGACCCGCTACAACTGGAGATGGTCTGGGAAATGAAGAAATACTATTGCTCGGACTACTGACTCCGAATGGACTAGCTCTTGGTTCATTGGGATGCTTGGGAATGCTGGCGGGTACAAAGGAAGAAGGGCGGTTTACAGCCGCTGATTGAGTACGCGGGTTAACGTTAGGGCGTTGATAGGTCAGCGGAGATTGGCCACCGCTTCCGACAAGGGCCTCGTCGTCTTGTGGCACTGCAGGAATCGGAGAGTCGTTCATCGGTAACATGTATTCGTACTTTATTCCGGGATTAGCTTGTTGTGAAAGCACCTGCATTGAAATACAAAATGGTTACCTTTTCGATTGAATAAAATGTGTGCGTTCTATGAGTTACCAGAAGATCCACTGGCTCTTGCAACGGACCCGGAGATTCAATGGACTCCATCGTCATTGCATCCTGCCGCTTGTATTGGAATTTGGCTCCAGCACCTTCGTACTCACCCGGCCAGCTAATTGCCCAATTACCATTCAGAATGAATGTTCCGTCTCTTCTTCGGAGAGCTATAAAATTCATATTAATCATTTCTTTAAAACCGTGAAGCTACACTGGTGTCCTGTCAGTACGACATTCAAACGGGTCCAGTATAACGGGTTTTCAATTGAAAAAAAAAACACACACACACTCCAGTCCATTAAAAAGAAAATAAACTCCAGCCGAGAGTGAGGGCATAATAAGTAAATACAATCTGATGAGTGTAGACAACGTGTGTGTGTGTTATTTGAATTAATGGTGAAAGAACGCTTGTATGGGGTACTACGTGCCAGGAGCCCTCAAGCTGGGAACAACGTGCCAAAACCCTTTAAGTGCTTCTAAATAAGTAATGATGGGTGAGTAATAAATTATGAAGGGTGTTTGAGGGGTCTATATCCATGGTTGAACACACTTGAAAATTCGGTAAAAGCATAGTACGTACCCAGATAGTTTGGTGACTTCCTAATTTGAGTAATGTTCAAATTGCAGGCTCCCCGAGGTATGTGCGCTACAATGTTGTAACCCACTGGCAACTGTTCATAAAACAAAGCAAAAACGACACGTTAGATTTATAAAGTGAACGAGGTTTTCGAGCTTTCCAGGAAACTATTCCAGGAATCCGGCCAGTCGTAACTGCCGTAGTAAATCTCATTAAGTGTCTACAAACACTGGTCTGGTTATGAATATTGGCGTCTGATTCATAGTGCAAATTTAGAGCTTCGCTTTCTATTAATACAAAACGGAATCTCAGTCCAAGTCCAAGCGTTGTTTTGCCTTGCGAGTGATTTCCACTTTCCACTTGGTACAAAAGCAGCGTTTTACCAATTGAAGTTTTGGGCGACTAAATTTTAGGAAAAGGTAAAACATCGATATTGTTTTAAAAAATTCCTGTCGCTACGAAAAATTCTAAAATTTTTAATTTAAAAAACTTGGGTCAATTTTTTACAAATAGATGTATTTTCTCGTAATTAGGATTGCAGCTTTTTCCAAAAACAATTCCATACCAGAAATACAGATATGTAAAAAAAAAAAGTCGCTAAAAACTATTTAAATAGCACTACTCACTATAAAATCTCATTACTTAAATATGCTAATTATTTTCAATAAAAATTACATAAATTGTCATGAGCAGAATATTTTGACAACACTCTATCATTTCGCCTTTTGTATACAAACGCTGCATCTCAATGGGTTACAATACATAAATTTTACTGGAGCTGGATAAAGTGCCGACGAATTTCTAAATACTGCAGAACGGAGACACTTTAGCAAGACGAATCTCTTGTTCATCAGTGTATCATCTTCACAGTCAAGTCGGAGAAAGTGGATTGTTTTTTTGTTGAGTCAGCAGGACGGACTCAGTCGGGGTGGTCCATTTATTATAAAAGAGGAGGGAGGGATGGAGACAATAATGAGGGCCTTTAATATATTTACTCACGTATATGCCGGGCCTCGGGTGGCCATTCTAAGGATTGCACTAGCATTGCTTTGTTTGGTACATTTACAGCTTTGCATGATGCATGGTGGTTGCTTGGCCTTACCTGAGGTCGAGTGAAGATGCCTGAGATGACACGGCAGGTTGAGTTATCACCTCCACAGACGCCGCATCTGTCAAGGCGTCTTTGCGAACCGGCGATTCCGTCACATCCAATCGACTGTTATTGTCCAAATAAGAAAGAAGGAGAATTATTACAAACTGGATCAACTTGTTCGGCGTACTTTACAAACTCGTTTTTCGATCAATGTCTCGCTTTTAATCAACTTTAGAGGACTCAGCTCCTCGTCTGACTCTCAATCTAAATTCGAATGATTGAGTCACGCGTGGTGGCCAAAATCAACACGTTTTCAAGTTTTTGCTATAATTTTCCGAATATAGAGTTTCAATTTTTCACCGTCGTCAATTTATCGAGAAGTAAACTAGCGTTCCCAGGCATGCTCAAATTAGAACGGCGCCATTTCAATATAAATAGCATGTTTAAATTTCCTGGGTACCTACCTACTTTAAGAAAATCCTGTTTTATAGAAAAATCTCGAATTAAAAAATCTGGAGTAGGAACTATTTAGGAACTGATATTCGAATTTTTGCTGGAAAATAGTTATGATTTCCTAATATGTATGTATTTCCTGCATTTAAGCGTCTCCAAGTCACAGATCTTATTAATAAAAGCAATTATCGCAGAATATATTCGCGATAGCGAAAACATTGATGATGATGGAAATGAGCTTATACAGGCCTTTTAGACAATAGGATTGGCATCGACGATTAAATAACTATGTAAAGGTGCCTGTAGTCAAACATCAAAGTTCATCGATTCTTCCAGGCCAACCCAGTTCATCCTGTCTTGACAAATATGTTGAACGGTAGTGCGGAAGCCGAAAGGTGAACAGTAATGGGCATTCCATTCGACTCGACTCGCCGCACCACACAACTTCTACACTTCATTTTGAAGAGCCTTTTGATTCGCAGTGTTTTAAAGTGATTGATGGGTTGGTTCATAAGAAACTTGACAGACAATGTCAGCGGTTTTTGCTCATTGTTGCGGAAGCCGAAAGGTGAACAGTAATGGGCATTCCATTCGACTCGACTCGCCGCACCACACTATTACATAGAATTGTCCGCCTAGCCTTAAAATGTCATCTGCCATGCTACATAGGTAGTAAGAAATATTAACTTATACACTTCATTTTGAAGAGCCTTTTGATTCACAGTGTTTTAAAGTGATTGATGGGTTGGTTTATAAGAAACTTGGCAGACAATGTCAGCGGTTTTTGCTCAGTGACTTCGAATTCGATACACAGCATGAGAAAACACGACGTTGACGCCGAACTGCTTTACAATAATGGCAAGGGAGTGAGTTATACCGTGTGGTAGTGGTGTCCTGACCTGGCAAAGCCGAGATGTGTCAAGGAGATAATGTTTCAATGTATTGTCATTGTCAATGCAAAAAGTTTCGCAGGGTTATATCGAGTTGGTGTTAAGAGTTGGTAGTCCCTTGATTATTTATTTATCCTTCCTATAGCTGTAATCTATAATTCTTAATAATGACATTTCAGCAAGGTTGATGCGCGAAATGCTTTAGCAAACAATGTCTGGCGCCAAGTATTGTAGCTGAAAAAAATTGATGTTTCAAATTCTATCTGAAGCTGATATCTTGGATATGGAAAGGTATTCACTTAATGCCACCCACCACTTGATTTTTATCCTTCCAGTCGAAATTATGTGTAATGTCATCTACATACTCGGCATTAACGCATAAATCAGAAATTTACTTGAAATGCAAGCGAATTTTTGATCAAGATAAATCCAGGAAGGTTGACAATGATTATACATGCGAACGCATTATGCCTACACTATAGGAGTGATGAATGTTCACACTTCGCACGCTTCTCTTCTTGACACCCCTGAATCTTTATAATAAATAACATGGTTGGTATCCAATTTTGCTTATCATAATTGAGTTGCGAAAACTCCAAATATGGTCAGTCAAGTTAAACAGGTTAGTCCATACTGGCTTTAGTTTGGTATTTTGCTGGAATGCGGCTTTTATATACGCTCAGGTGGAATTGGAGATTTTCGATTTGCTAATTTAAAAAAAAAATTTGATTCATATTTGATTTTTAAATTTAAGAACAGCAAATTTCTACTAACCCATTTTTTAAAAATCAGATTTACGCTGTACGATGAGTGCTCAGGGGTATATGCAAATATGTAAACAGCCTGAATAGCACAATGTGTACATTTGCAAGTGCATTGTTCAAACACATAAAATATTAAAGTGAATTTTGTCCCAGGGCTACGGATGTGAATTATTTCAGATGCATCCATTCTCGGTCCCACCTCACCATCGCCTGGATATGGACATGTGAAACCGAATTCCTGATGTTGACGTTGATGGTCATGTCTTCCCTTCCTCCAGCTGCCAGTTTTAGAGAGATACTTTCATGCATGTGATTTCTATTTGCATTGCTAATTAGCAAACGATGTCATTCTATCATCTGCTAATGAATCAACGCCAACCACTCTGCCTGCATTATTTGCAGCACTTCTACTCCTAGTACCCTCGTGTGCCTATTCCAGGGTCTCGCCTCATTACTCCTTTATCGCTGACGTCGAGAGTCGAGAACGGTCTAGATTCTAGGTCTTTTCTAGAGGAGGATACCAAGGTTTTGGCGTATGGCTTCCGGGTTTCGAGACCGAGTTTCCTGGATTTAATCGTCTTTGAATATGCGTTAAAAAGTGTTTCAAATTTAAGAACATTTAAAAAATAAATCAAAATTAAAATCGTATAAAGCTTACAAATGCTTTTAGGAAAAGTTTTGTCGCGAGCGAAGAAAGTATGCGTCTCAAGTCCTGTGTGGTTGTACACTCAACTTTACGGTATTTGCATAATGCATTTTCATTATCTTGAAAATGCAAAGTAGTCAAGTCGAGGGTAGCCTTAATGCTCTAAGCCTCAACTTCTTGGTTCAATGTACTTCTTAATGGTAATCCTGCGGCTGATCTCATGGAATTATTATGCTCATTGTGTCCTCATTAATCAGCGCGTTGAATTGAGACTAATTTAATAATAGGCCCTCACAGAGCGAGCCTTTGCATGAAATAACGGGCGTAAAACAGTGTGACGAGCAATTCAATTATCCCTTGACGGGCCTGAGTGTTTTAGTGAAGTATTGTGTAATCTAATTTTATGACAGGGTGCTCCCTCCGAGTGGACCATTCAAGATATATAATGACTAATTCGTATTCGTATTCCGCTGGAATGCGTTGCTTACTCACACACTTAAAAGAAAAAGAAACTGCGCAGTTCTCTGTTCATCTCGATCCCGTTCGTGCACGACTTTCCTTTCACTTCTGTTTTGTGTGTGCTCACGATCACACAACGCCATATTGGCTCTCCACATTTTACATTTAAATTTTAATTTTAAAACTCATTATTTACATTTTCCCTTTGAGTTTGTTGATTCACAGGAATGGGAAAACGCAAGCATCGACACCGCTCAGACAGCAGTGACAGTGACTCCAGCTCAAAGCGCTCTCGGAAGTCCAAATCGTCACGGCATGGTCGTCACTTGGACAAAGGTATGGCCGTAAATCCTTAAGAGACTTGAGTCCCTTGAGAAGCGCTTCCCGCGATCAAACGACCCCGTCCCTTGTGACGGCGGCAGATCGGCCATGGGTGAGTCTTCCCGCAGTGGAGTCAGCCCTACGGTCACGGGACAGGCGTCACCACCCGGTCAGTCTCACCAGTCGCACGATCAGCGACACCCCCGATCAAATGACCCCGTCCTCAGTGACGGCGGCAGATCAACGGGGAATGGGACTTCCCAGGGCTCTGGCCTTGAGGGGACTGGAACCCAATTGGACATTCAGACGACGCATCATGCGTCAGACTCTGGCTCGGATGAGGACGACGATATTGTCTCACTTCATCCTGACAATTATCTCGATGACCTATTGGGCCAAGTGTCGGTGAATTCTGCTGTCGGAAATGAGGTCCGTCCGGAAGTGGCATCTCGCTGGACTCTGATTGCCACCCAGGGACTAGACGAAGACGTCATGGGTAAATTGATGAAGGCGTATCCTACGCCTGTCAATTGTCCTCAGTTCATGGCTCCCAGGCTCAACCCGGAGCTGGACTTGACATTGAGCGAAGGCTTGCGCAAGAAAGAAGACTCTATGATTGCATTGCAAAATAAGGTCGGCACCGCAATGTCTGCTCTTGCTCTGGGCCTTTCTATGGCCATTCAGTTCAAGGAGGTAAACTCAGACGTCTCAATTCCATGGCTGAAAGAAATCAGCGATTCTGGACGGGTTCTGGCATCGCTACATAGCGATTTCTCGAAAACAAGGCAAAAAATTATTATGCCTTGCATCACAAACCCCAGCCTTAAGAAAATGGCTGAGAATTGTGCGGTGGATAAATTCCTTTTCGGAGGAGACTTGCCAGAGAAAATCAAGGCCGCCAAGGACATTGAGAAGATCTCAGTTGACCTCAAATCGGCGCCTAAGAAATCTACTCCGAAGGCTAAGGCCGGACAGGACAAGCCAAAGAACAAACGTTCTTTAAACTACACGCGCCCGCCTCGACAGCCATACATGAACCGGAAGTCAGGCGGGCAGAATCAAGCTCGTCGTCCTGCCCAAGGATTCAACCGCAAATAAAAGAGGTAAGGCCATTTGCTGGGCGCTTAAAATATTTTCTACCTGAATGGGTAAAAATAACAAGCGATGCTTGGATTTTACGGTGTGTGATGGGATATGAAATCCCTTTTACATCAACACCCTTCCAGCATGCTCCACCACAGCAAAGGTCCCTCAATCAAAGTGAGACCTTGAGTATGGCTAATGCGATTTCTCGCTTAGTTTCTCTCGGAGCAATCGAAAAATCTAAACACGAAGACGGAGAGTTTCTCTCTCCAATTTTCTTAACACCGAAAAAAGACGGTAGTTTTAGATTCATACTTAACCTCAAGCGTTTGAATCAGTTTATCGACGCTCCTCACTTCAAAATGGAAGATGCGAGGACCGTTATAAACTTGATCCGAAAAAATGACTTTATGTCTTCGGTAGACCTCAAAGACGCTTATCTTCTGGTTCCGATGCATCAAGATAGCAAAAAGTATCTAAAATTTCAATTTCAAGACCAGTTGTATTGTTTCAACTGTCTTCCGTTTGGATTGTCGATCGCTCCTTTCGTATTTACGAAGCTAATGAAACCAGTCGTGACCCATATTAGGTCAAAACAAATTAAACTGGTTAATTATATTGACGATTGGTGGTTCACCGGCTCAAGTCGATCCGAATGTGAATCTCATGGCAAGGAGATTCTATCTGTCCTAACTAATCTCGGATTCGAGATTAATTATGAGAAGTCAAATCTTCAGCCCGTAAATGAAATCGAGTACTTAGGTCTTGTCTTTAACTCAACGAAACTTGAAGTTTCGATTTCGCAAGAAAAGCGAAAGAAGGCTATCCATCTTATCGAACGCCTTTTAAAAAAGCCATCCTTGAAAATACGAGAATTTGCATCTTTGATTGGATTGCTCATCTCAATGCGGTTTGGAATAAATTACAGCTTTTTATACACCCGTAACCTTGAAATCTGCAAAATGGATTCATTGAGACGAACGGGTAGCTACGGTGCTTTAATGCACCTCACTAACCAGGCTCGCATAGACCTTAAATGGTGGTTAACAGCGCTTTCTAATTGCAACCCATCTCCTATAAGATGTGACCGGTTCTCAATGACCATTTGTACAGACTCCAGTATGACAGGATGGGGAGCAGAATGCAATGCTAGTATAACTAGAGGTTTCTGGTCACCTGATGAGCAGAAACTCCATATTAATGTTCTTGAGCTCTTAGCTGCGTTTTTTGCTCTCAAATCGTTTGCAAAAACATGCAGAAATGTTCAGATTCTACTGAGGGTCGATAATACAAACGCCTTATCTTATATTAACAAGATGGGCGGAACGCGGTCTCCATCACTCAATGATTTGGCACGTGAAATATGGCAGTGGTGCGCTCAACGAGATATCTGGATTCATGCGGCCTATATTCCTTCCGCAGAGAATATAGACGCGGATCGAGCATCTCGAAATCTGAATACCGAATACGAGTGGCAACTAAACCCTCTGCATTTTGAGAAAATTTGCACTGCTTGGGGAGTACCCGAAATCGACTTGTTTGCCACCCGCATCAACTGTCAGGTTGACAAGTTTGTCTCGTGGCTTCCTGATCCAAATGCAATTACAACAGATGCATTCACGATTAACTGGGGAAGCGCGTTCTTTTACGCTTTTCCACCATTTGCGTTAATAAATAGAACGCTCAAAAAGATTGAGATGGATAAAGCTCATGGGATACTTGTCGTACCCTTTTGGCCATCTCAACCATGGTTCCCTCTTCTGCAAAATTCACAAAGCTCGTTATTATTTGAGCCTAATGAGAAATTATTACTTTCTCCTTTCAGAGAGGTCCACCCGCTTCACAAGAAGCTTACCCTGGCTGCGTATCTATTTTAAAACACGCTCTTCGGAATGACGACGTCCCCGAAGAATCTTTAGACATGATGGTGAGCTCTCTCTCATCCAGTTCCATCAAACAATACAACACTCACCTTAAATCATGGTGGTTATTCTGCCAACGAAATAGCCTGGACATATTTACTGATAATCCGGCCAATGTTCTACGCTTCTTAAATGAGCTTTTCTTAGCCGGCTCAAAGTACGGGACAATGAACTCAGCACGATCCGCCTTATCGCTCATTCTACCAAGAGTCCATGGTATCCCAATAGGAGAGCTTCCGAATGTGAAGCGATTTCTAAAGGGCGCATTTCGACTACGTCCAACGACGCCTAAGTACAAATTCGTTTGGGACCCAGCACCCGTCCTGGAATATTTGTCGAGTTTGCATCCATTGGAAACATTGTCCCTCAAATCTTTGACGCTCAAATTAGTCGGATTGCTAGCATTGGCAACCGCACAACGGTTACAAACTCTCGCCGCGATCAAAATTTCTAATATTGAGGTTCGCAGCGAGGGAATACACATCGTCATTACTGAAATGTTGAAAACCACCAAACCAGGAAACCCAAATCCAAAGTTGTTTCTCCCATTTTTGAAGGAACGTCCAACGTTATGCGTTGCGTCAGTTCTTCTTCATTATCGGGAGAAAACAGCTGTTCTCAGAAAAGAGTGTCAATCTCTGTTGATCACATTTGCAAAACCGCATTCAAATGCATCAACTCAGACCATTGCTCGCTGGGTGAAAGAGGTTTTACGCTGTGGCGGAATTGATTGTAATTCTTTCTCTGCTCACAGCACACGACACGCGGCCACGTCAGCAGCTTCAAGGAACGGAGTTTCGATTGAAAGCATACGGTCCTCAGCGGGATGGAGTCAAGCTTCGTCGGTCTTTCAAAGACATTATCAACGACCACTTATTGAAGACAGCAATTTTGTGCAGGGAGTGCTACTGCATTAGATCACAATAAATTTTTCTTGGTCTTAATAAAATGTGGACTCAATGTTCCTACAATGTTCATGTGGAACATACGTAGCAGTTCTCCGCCTTTTAACTATATACGAATTAGTCATTATATATCTTGAATGGTCCACGAAGGAGGGAGCACCCTGTCATAAAATTGTACAATTAGACTAACCTGTAAGGTGTAAGTCCGATTGTAATTTTATCAAGGGTGCTCCCTCCGAGTGGACCATTCCCACCCGCCTCCCATGACTCCATCATCGTCGAACTGCCGGCTTTTAAGTAGTGAAAGGAAAGTCGTGCACGAACGGGATCGAGATGAACAGAGAACTGCGCAGTTTCTTTTTCTTTTAAGTGTGTGAGTAAGCAACGCATTCCAGCGGAATACGAATTAGTCATTATATATCTTGAATGGTCCACGAAGGAGGGAGCACCCTGTCATAAAATTCAATACACTCCGTGAATTTTTCTAAATCTTAACAGTGAAAATTTTAGTATCTTTTAAGTTCATTCTTATGAGAACTTTATATATAGGAGTTAATGTAGCTTGAGAACGTTTTAAAAATTTTATTTAAAAAACTCAATAAAACTTGGCTTTGGATTAATAGTTTTTGTACCTGCGATTGCGATAGGTCCTTAAGTTCAACAGGAATTAGTCCAGCAACTCAAATAACATTACGTTTCCCCACCACCCTGGTCACCAACAAATAGGCATACTCACTTCCTCTTCTCCGTGATCTATATTACAAAATATTACAATTAGTCGGATTCGAAATGCATGTAATTTTTAAAATGGACTGTGGTAAATTGTTTAATAATAACAGAAAATTTAACCTTAATTGTAGCTTGCGTTGATGTGCTTTGGTAGATGAGCTTGAGTCACCGTCGTTCGAGACCGTCCGGCGTCAATTGAGCACCGTCAATTGAGCACCGTCGATTGAGCACGGCCCAATTGAGCACCGTCAATTGAGCACCGTCAATTGAGC
>VNWX01000719.1:0-19110 GCA_009869905.1 Ceratophysella communis | reverse complement strand
TCCAAGTCTTCATCAGATTCGTCGTTTAAATCTTTAAACGCATCCTGGAGATTTTTTTAAAAATTGAAATTAAAACGCTACAAACATGTGCTTAGTTTAACTCCAAGTCTTCATCAGATTCGTCGTTTAAATCTTTAAACGCATCCTGGAGATTTTTTTAAAAATTGAAATTAAAACGCTACATGTGTAAAATAACCCACCTTATCGAACCACATTTGAGCCTTCCTGATTCTCTTAAGATTTTTGTCGGAATGATCTAAATCCGTGATGAGAGGATGACTCGTTATTGGAGCCGCGTCCTCTATGTCAATGTCTTCCTCGGCATCCATCGCGCCTCCTTCGTCATCGAATCCAAGCCCATTGTCGAGATTCGGGTCCTCGTCATCCGACCCGCTTTCTTGCCCTGAATCTTCGGCGTCGCTAGAGATTTTCTTGTAGTATCTAGAGTTTTAAATCGAATTCGTTCCAAAATTAAATACTAAATCTTGCATCTCAACGACAAGACAAATTAAATCGATACTTACCTTCCTGAGCTATCAAGGATTTCCTCATCTTTGTCGAAATGACGAATTTTAGATCGTCTTTTTTCCTCGTAGAGTTGTAGCTCCTCCTCAGAGTCTAACTCGGCTTCTTGATCATTGGGCATCGGGGCACTCTCTGTAAGTGTCTTGACATCTTGATGAGTTTTCACGCTTTTCAATGAGAACAGAGTGTCTTCGGAAGTATCCGTAGGTCCAACGTCGCCAGGAATTATCATCTTCAAGTTAGTTTTTTCATGAACTTTTCTTCTTTCTTTCAAAAGCTTCTTTCTTTTCTTCTTGGCCTCTTTCAGTTCAGACTCCTTCATATTTGCGACAGCCTCCTCGAGTTTTGTTTCCAGGTCTTCATCGTCTTCCTCCTCTACTTCCTCGACATTCAAAGCTTCGTCCTTCACTTTACCTTTCAACTTGGCAAACTGGTCTAACTTATCTCTATAATTTTAAAAATGTCCGTTTCATAAAACATTAAGCACATTCATAAATGATACAGAACGCTTCTTGTTTTTGGTCGTGCTGTGCTCATACCTTAAATCCTTTCTCCAGTTTACGAGAGCTTTAATTTCTTTTCTGCCTAATACTTTCACATCGCTGCAGTAATCCTTGATATCCTGAGTAGTCTTTGAATTTTTGGAAATCCAGTCCTCATCCAGAATTATCTATACAAAATCATTCGGTGTAATAATTTAGAACTGGTGTGTACATAACAAGTTAACTTTACGAAGAAATTCATACAAACCTCAGAAGTGTTAGATAACAACTCGATGTGATCCGAGCTTCTCAGAAATTCGCTTGCATTAATGGGACGATACAGCAGTGTTTCTCCAGTTGGATACCCTTCAGCCTTCTTCTTCTTCCTTAAAGGTAAACACAGCAATTGAAACAATCTTTCCGGACCGGAACCGCAAGCCCAATTCAAGTAATCATAAGCTATGGACTATGGAAAACTTACCCAACTTCCATGAGCAGTTGTTGAAGTTGTTTCTTTCCTTCCGTAACATCGATTTCCTCAAAAACATGCTTCGGATCCAAGAACTTAGGGTCAACAGTGTTTGGAGCCAAATAGCCTTTGCACACGACGAAGATTTCAGCAGACTCAATCCTTGAAGCGGCAGGCTTTGTGGAGTAAACATTCTTAAAAAATTGTTGAAGGACCCAAATCAACGCGTTGTAGTCTTTTGACCGGAAAATCTTGGTAATAAAATATCCTCCGGGCTTGAGTAGCTCTGTTGCAACTTTAAATGCACTTAGGGCCAGGCAAGTTTGACTATAAGCATCCTGAATCCAATTTTGACCAACATTTCCTGCTCCGTCGTTAAGAACTACATCGACTTTCCATGTTTTTAATTCCTTCTTTATAAGCTGCAGACAACGAGGAGATGTAATATCCTCTTGAATCGCAATAGCTCCAGCAACGGGTTTAATTGGAAACAGATCCACGCCTATATAATTCCCAACCAAACAAATTAGGCTATCCGATTATTTTCAAAGAGCCAGGACAAGTGATCTCAGATTAATTAAGCTCTTGATTTATTATTTTTTTTACCAATCACAATGCTGGAAACGGGCATATGCTGAACAGCAACTTGCATCCATCCTCCTGGAGCTGCACACAAGTCGACCAGTACCCTCGACTTTTGAAGAAATTCGAACTTTCGATTCAATTGAATAAGCTTGAAGGCAGCTCGAGAGCGATATCCTGTTAAAAAACGTACATTTCAGCATATAGAGTATAGAGCCTTATAGATTATCTCAATTACCTGGACTATGTTTTTAAACAGTAATTTGTATGCATATCTGACATCTGCATATGCATTTGATTTGATAACTACTCTATAGAAAGGTTTCTGACACAGGATATAGATAGGCGATGACAGATGATGGCGATAAACACAATCTACATTTTTGGGATTCTTTAACAGTAGCGCATCATACTTTTGCACTTTTAAGATGACAAGCGCAGGTGACAGACAGTTACAAGAAAATATCTTACCGGTTTCTTTGGCGAGATGGTAGAATTTATCCTTGCGCTGTTTCCCAACCTTCGTTTTCTTCCCCATTTTGCGTGAGGCCCAGGCCGGGACAGCACTAACAAGTTACTAATTATAACAACTAATTGCAAATTGTAAAAGACGAGCGCGTTCGAGTTAGGTGTTAGGTCGAAGCCTCCTCGTCGTGAATCAAAATCTAAAGATTTGAATGAGAAACGTGGTTCCGTAGAACGTGGTGTACATTAGGAACTGGCGCCTGAACACAGATCTGAACAGACAACTCCTGCGTCTCGCCACAGAGGCCACTCCGCCTCCATACAAACAACGTAATGTGCTACAGAAAAATAAAATAATATTCCTATCTGGTCCTATTTATGTATATGTATAACATCGATCGTTGTTTGCACATCCGTATTCGTAGTTCTGTCGAGGCTGATTAGCCATAGCTCTAATTAAAATCTGTATTTGTACAAGAAAGAGCACATGGGCCTTGAAAGAGTTTAATCCACAAACCCGGAAGCACCTTCACCTTTGACTTCACCCATCTCACTACCACCGCTCAGCTAGAGGTAAATTTGCGTGCATGCTGAAATTTAGAGTCTATAATGTTGTATGTGCGTGCATTTATTTACGTTATTTCGGAATTTTCTGGTGTTCGCATCGCACAAACCAGGTCAGGTATTTTTATAACTGATAATAGTCGATTTAAAATTAAGTCTATGACGTATTTAGCAGAAATTATGAGACGCATCAATGTGCACTCTTACCTTGCCGTCAGCACAGTCTTAAAATATTTCTGACTGACTGGTGAATTAGCAACAAGCTAGCAGCACCATGTTAACGCTTCAAAGTTAATGATTTTTTATAATGCGTTAGAATTGAACTAATTCAGGAATTCAATTGTTTTTCAGCTCGAGTTGTTCCAAGCTGGGTACGATGGCTCGAGATGAGAACGATGATGTGCTTCCGGATCAAGACGCAGCAAAAGAGTTCTATGCAAAATATGAACCAAAAGAAATTCTTGGAAAGTAAGGAAGTTTTAAAACGAAAAGCCAATAGCATTTATTAGTTTCAATTAGTCTTAAATTGGGATTGCTTGAATTTCAGAGGAGTAAGCTCTACGGTCCGGCGTTGCATTGAAAAGGAAACCGGAAGAGAATTTGCTGCCAAGATAATTGACTTGAGTGAGGACAACAATACTCATCATGCTGTTAGGGAGTCTACTCTCTGTGAAGTTCATATTCTAAGATTAGTGGCTGGGCACCCATATATCAGTAAGTTATACAGGAAAAATATACCGAATTTAAGAGGTGTTTTTAATGATGAATTCAAAAATTTTGTGAACGGGAAAATTATAACTGATTAATTTCTGCATTTAAATAGTTGAACTGCACGACGTGTTCGAGTCCAGTGCCTTCATATTCCTCGTATTTGAAATCTGTCGGAATGGAGAATTATTCGACTACCTTACCAATGTTGTTACACTTTCCGAGAAAAAGACAAGGTAGGCTGAGAATTTCGCCGCATTATCATGGATCGTGGTGCATCAGTCGCCTCGAGTTTTCTTATTTATTTAATTAACAAATTGAACTATCTATTTCTTCGATTTAACTTACGGAACTCCTATTTGGATTTAGATATATTATGAAGCAGTTGTTCGAAGCATTACAATTTGTTCATAACAAGAATATTGTTCATCGAGACTTGAAACCCGAAAATATCCTTCTGGATGACAATTTAAATGTCAAAGTTACGGATTTCGGGTTTGCAAAGGTCTTGAAGCCAAATGAAAAATTATTCGGTAAGTATTTTGTGTATCCTAGAACTCTAACGTAATTACAAAGCAATTGTAGCTATAAACCTATTTTTGACATTCCAAGTAAGTACCTATCACAAAACAGGCAGTTAATTTCTGATTAAAAAATAGATTTGTGTGGTACGCCGGGCTATTTGGCTCCGGAAACGCTTCGCTGCAACATGTTTGAAAGTGATGTGGGCTATGACCAAAAAGTTGACATGTAGGTTCATCGACTTCCAATTACATTACGTTTCTACAGTTTGCCTAGTTCTTCTGATTGTTTCTTTTCTTCCCCTGTTCGTTCGTCCTGTATATTGTAGATTCTATTTTCACTTCTTTAGGTTCATCGACTTCCAATTACATTACGTTTCTACAGTTTGCCTAGTTCTTCTGATTGTTTCTTTTCTTCCCCTGTTCGTTCGTCCTGTATATTGTAGATTCTATTTCCACTTCTTTCTCATTAGCTAACTTAGACATGTCGGCATGGTGCGTTTTGTTCACTGTGGAATGGTTCTTTTTTTGATTATTTGTTCATGATTTCTTTGGTTGATTCAGAGGTGTGTGGAACTCCGGGCTACTTGGCACCCGAGCTCTTAAAAGCAGCCATGTTCGAAGATGCTAAGGGATATAATCACGCTGTAGACGTGTTAGTCGATTCCTACTCTTCTCAGTTTGTTGCAACTCTTACTTTCATGCTTTTTGTTCCCTTTTGTAGAGCAATTTACTTAGTTAGTACTTTTTGGCTTTCCTTAGAATCTCATGTTGAGTGAGTTTACTGAAATTTGTTCGATTTTTCCAGGTGGGCTTGTGGAGTTATAATGTACACCCTGTAAGTCATTGTAGCCTTATTAAATATAGTCAGTAATAGCATAGTGAGTTAATTGAAATCCTAAGTGTTCAACTAATGATACAAACTCTACCTGTACGCATTGAAAATACCTGATTTGTTTTATACTACCACGCAGATTAGTAGGCTGTCCTCCATTTTGGCATAGGAAACAAATGGTTATGCTGCGAAATATTATGGAAGGCAAGTACTCTTTTCACTCTCCGGAATGGGATGCAATCACAGGTACGACGAGTAACTTGCAAATGTTATTGTGTAATCAATCCTAATGTGAAGTAGGGAGTAATTATTAACGTTTTTGAATAAAGATGGGCCCAAAGACTTGATACGAAAACTCCTGGTCGTAGATCCTGCAAATAGACTAACTGTAAACGAGGCCTTAAGGCACGAATTCTTTCAAGTGATGGTAAGTAATTTATATAATCTAATGCAATCACGATTTAAACGATAGCTCTGCTTAATTTCCTAAATTGACTTTCCGTTTTTTTTTTGCAGCACTACCAAGCGCAGACTTTTGATGCCAAGAAGTCTTTTCGCTTTGCAATTCTCTGTGTTCAATGTATGGTGAGAATAAAACGACTGAAGCTGACGCCGGAACCATTGTCAATAGCCGTGGCCAGTTCAGATCCTTACCGAATTAAATCCTTCAGAAAGGCAATAGACAATTGTGCCTTCCGCGTCTACGGCCATTGGGTCAAGAAAGGAGACTGCCAGAATCGTGCGGCTCTCTTTGAGAACCTGCCCAAGGTTGAATTGAAGAATCTCTACATGGCCAATCTCAATCGATTATGATTTGCTGTTAACCTGAATAATACTACCTGCGCCTATATTTCTTTACTTAAACCAAAGGTTTTTGTGAGTCAGTGATGCGAATTTCACCTTATTTCAATATTTATTTTTGTTTGCTACCAACAAACATGAGTCATAACTTAACTTGTTTAGTATTATTTGGAAAAACTAGCCGGGTTACAGGTTAGTTCCTTGCCTATAAGTGCCATTGATCTAACGCAGTCACCTCCTTGCAGATTAAGAATCTTGTGTACCTACCTTTAATCCAGCTTTGCATCTCGTATAATTTGCAATAGGTACCGAATCGATACAAAATTACCTAAATAATACAAGCTGTACTGTTAAGCATGCAATTGGTAACGTGCTGCTTATAATTGTGTTAGAATCGAGTTAATTTGACTGACGTAAGTCTGGAATTAGTTTTACTGTCGTAAATCTTTAAAATGTCTACTTCAATAAAGTAAATTCTACTGCCGAATATCCCGCTAATATTCGTTTAGTCTAATTTTTTTATTTAAGGATTAAATATGGTACTGAAACGCTAAACAAAGTGAATATTGTATTCCGATGCTTCGTTCTCATTGTTCGTACATTCCATAAAACACGAACCTACCTACCTACTGTCTTTCGCGAGATGCCGAAACAGTAATAATTCAGAACTGCGAATTACCAGGCGTCAACATTCGGTAACTTGTCATGCCATAAACTCTTAAGTAACTTCAGTGAGAAATAAGAATAATATGAGCTTTGGGATTTAATTTAGGTAATGCGAGAAGTTCTTAAAGTAGCTAGAATACTCGTATTCGTAGTAAAGCTAGATACTTGAATTTAGTTTGTACTTATGATTCGAGATTTGGCAATGTCTTTCCCTTTTCCCATTACATGGGAGGAGTGCATTTCTTGTCGTAGTAACTTCGGAAGCCGAAGCGGTGACGGCACATGAATTCATCCTCAAGTTCGAAGGTGACCACGTTGCAGCGCATCACAATCTTGCCAATCTTGTCGAAGTGAAACTCGACGTGGTCATCACTCACCAAAGCATTGCGGAAAGCCTGCAGAAGTCAATGTAATTCGTTCTCGTGAATTAAATCGGTTAAAGGTTACGAGATTTCAACATTTCAGTCACAGCAGTAGTCAGTGCAGTGTTCAGATACACATTTCCAATAGATTAACTTACATGAACAACTTCCTCGACACAAATCTGAACATCACTGCGGTTCAGACTAGTTCTGTAAGCAATCCATTCCAAGTTGAGCTCCGTTGAGGTAACCTGGAAACAAGAATAAACCCGATTTGACATTTTAAGCGTGCAAGGATAGGAATTTAAAGCTTGCTGGAATTCGGCTGTACTGACCAAGCTGTAAGGTGGACGCTTAGACTTCAGAGCATACATGTTGACCAATTGTTCGGAAATCAGCAAATAGGCATGTCTCTCAACCACAATGTACTTGTTGGAGAGGTGTTTCTGAATGTTCTTGTACGAGAGGTTAGCCAAACCAGGGATTTTGACCCCATGTCCTTCATGCAGCTGCTCCTCCATGTACTCGAACACGGCATCCCAGACCGCGTCCAAGTGTTCTGGGCAAATTTCCCGTCCAATCAGTGACAGGAAGTTCTCCGCAGCGAGTATGGGACGAGTGTCCCGGTCGAAAATAGTGGGCATCTTTCCACTTGATCTGTTGATCAGAGAATTTGGTGAAATTATGGTTTCCACCGAGGTTTTACCAGGCGTGGTCGATTTAGATTATCAAATTAAATTGTCTACTTACTGAATCAGGAGAATGGATGACGGCCGAGGCTTAGAATTGTTTAAAAATCCGCAATCAGCTCTCCAGTAAATATTTGGACGTGCCCAAAGCAGTTGCCGTTGCCATGGCAAGGGTAAATAATGCTTCGCCCTATGAAAAGTATCGAGCAATTTGCCTGATTTCTTTTTTTTAATTCAAAGGTTAACCAGAGGCTATTTTGAAGTCACTCTTCAGTTATGTTTTGGACTTTGAACTGCGTTAAAGCTTAATGTATTTCATTGAACCATCAATTAATTACCCCCGTTTATAAAACCCACCCTTCAATGGCGATCATTGCGTACCTATTGTTCTAAGTTTTTTTTAAGCATTGGAAAGGCCTTGTTACTGAGTTCTTGCTTTAAAATCATCGGTATGTTATTCGTGAATAGGTGTCTGGCTTGATATGTAGGAACTTCATCTGAATTTATTGTCGAAATGCATTTCACTAACAAGTGACGATGAGCAATATTTCTAGAAATAGAAAAATTTGAGCGGATAGGATTTAAGAACTGGGAGGAAGCTCTGAAGCGAATGCATCTTTGACTGAACGTGTGGGTATCTTGTATCTTCATGATCATGATCAGCGTCTCGTCTCGGCTCGGAAACAATTTCATCTCGGCGCAAAGCATAGTGCGGAGAAAACAACAGGTGTGAGTTTGGTTATGCAATAAAATGCCTGGCACTACTCATACCGAAGTACCGAAGCACGGAGTGAAAATTTGAGTCTCCGAAGAGCTCTTCTCTGCCTACACATACATTTTTACATTGTTATTTTATAGAGAGAAGAAGTCCAACAGTCCAACCCCGCGTCCTCCTTGTTTTTTACCTGTACTTCCACAACAAGGGCGAAGGTGTGGTCTGACTCAGACTTCAATTTCCTACCCTCTCCTGCACTTCGGCCCGGTGGTGACTCATTTCCCAATTTGCAACTACATTATTTTTAACAAGACTATATTAAATTAAATTTATTAGCGGCTGAATTCCAATAAGTCGAAGAACTCCGAAATGACCCGGTAGTAAACTGAAATCGGTTATCGAAGGAGTGACAATTGAACTCAGAGTGGACTGAGATTAGAATTAAGACACCGTCTGAGGTATGTATTATATTGGAGTTTCATTTTTGACATAATCTTTCTGATTGGCACACGTTCTTATCATTGCAATGTTTTGTATTGGTTGGGCTTCAATTATCTCAAGTGTCGACGGAAACTCCTGACCACTGCTGACATGCTACGCGTGGCTCCGGTGTATTTATGACTTAAGAAAAGAGCAAACAAATGGATCAACTCAAGTGTTATCAAATTTTGTTTGCTGTTTGACTTTGCGAGCAACTCAATCAGTATTTACTTGAGAGTTTATTTCTAATGTTAAAGTTTCAATACCTTGATTATTTACTGTATTTGCAAAAAAATTTAAAGCTCCTTTATTTTTAGTTTCAGCGTATTTATTTTTAGTTATGCGTTAGTAGCGTACTTAGTCGTGACTATTACCCGCCAGGTCAAATTCGCAAATCAGAACAGAATAACAACAAACTATTAAATTTTATGACTCCCAATTACTTATTTTTAAAGACAGGTACTTTAGCCATTTACCGATACCGATTTCGGTAGGAAGGATATGAAATAATATACCGTGAACGCTTTTCTAGAATGCCAAACTGAGCTGGATCGGTTGTATTCGCTTAATGACTCGGTATCGATTATTTATTTCAGAATGCGGCCCGAGGCCTGGAAATGTCTTCCAGCCGTGCTTCTCTCCAGTGTACTCCTGGTGGTGGCTCAGAGGGATTTGCCGAATTTCCCGAGTACCATCAATCAAGGAACTCCTCCAAGGGGCTTCAATACTTTCGACACTTCCGGAAACAGAGACTTGAACAACCCCTTTACAACCAGCACTCGAGATCAGAATGTATTCGGTAGTTTCGGTCCGCAGCGAGGGTTCGGAGGGTCATTGGGTCAAACTCCGCGACAGGATTTTGGCGATGGAGTTTATACTCCATTTTCCAATTTCGAGGAGAAGGAGTGTCCACAGGGCTGGGATACTTTTCGTCAGTCCTGTTACCGATTCGTTCGTTCTCCAATTCATAATCGGCAGGATGCCGAGCGGAATTGTCGGGTATGTATTGATTCGTGCACACTGTTCAAGCTTGGTCCCTGTACTGGCAGTATTAAATAGTTTTTTACGTAGGCTTATGGAAATGGAGCTGACCTCCTGAGCGTGAACACAATTGAGGAGCACACATGGATAACGAGGAAGCTAACAGCAATTGACCCTCAGCATCGGGAGTGGTATGTTTCTGGACGACAGAACTCACCTGGAAACTGGGTGAACATAGACGGCACTCAGCTTGTTAATTTGGATCAAGCTTTTCTCCAGGATCAGCCATCACTCGTCTCTTCCAATTTCTACAATTACTTGGCTTACAGGTAGGATTCAGCTCGGCTTGGAGTCTGTTAGCTTTATCAAAATTTCGGCTTATATTCCTGGTAATTTTATAATGTGATCAATTTGCAGTTATTCCGACCGAAGGAAGTTGTGGGGTCTACTGAAAGTCTCTGGAGAAGATTTGCTTCTCTACATCTGCGAAGTGCCATTGTCTCAAGTGCCTTATATTGACAAGAGTATGGATGATCGAGACTTCGACTATGGAATTGATGTGGAAGATCCCAAGAAGATCCCTCGTGGGCCGTACTTCATTCAGGAGCCCGTGAATACAGTCTTCGATCTGTCTCGCAATATTCCCCGTTCTTACACTTCTCTCAGGCAAGTCAGAATCAGGAGTCTTTCCGCTCACAATATGATTTTCTAGCCTATTTAATTGCTTTATTAACTGAATTCTAAATTTCTTTCTGCAGCTGCTTGGCTGCTGGCNTTAATTGCTTTATTAGCTAAATTATAAATTCTACTTCCTGCAGTTGTTTGGCTGCTGGCTGGCCTGCTCCAACGTACCAGTGGTTCAAGGAAGAATATCACAACAACACGCTCGTGTCTCAGTATCTCGATCCACTTTCGAATCCCAAGTACACAATCAGTGGAGGAATGCTGATTATCGACAACCCCAAACAACTGGACGATCGTGGAAATTACCACTGCGTTGCCACAAATGAATTCGGCTCTGTCATTTCGGAAACTGTGTCTATTTCGTTTGGCTACATCGGAGAATTCATACCGACGCGTTCCATTGAAGTCGCGAGTCAGTACTGGGGAAAAGCCATTTTCTGTGACCCTCCCATCCACTTCCCAAGTAAGGAGCCATTGATTTAGAACAGTATCCGAAAATTGCGTTCATATTGACCAATCGAATTTACCCTATTACCTATATTCAGGTGTCCTGTACTACTGGTCGAGAAGATACTTCCCCAACGTTGTGGAAGAAGATCAACGCGTTTTCGTCTCGTACGATGGAAATCTGTATATTTCTTCTGTGGACATCAGTGACAAGGATGAGTATATTTGCCACGTTCAAAGCACTGTTTCGAGCTCCGGTAGAACTGGGCCAACCTTTGCCCTTCAAGTCACCGCGAATTGTAATATATTTTTCCTGCCTACTCAAATTCAGCTTACATTTACAGTGACACATCAGGTTCGCAAACATCAACGTCTAATTGTTATCTAACATTTCTACAGCTAACTACCAGCAGCTGAAGTTCCCAAATAACTTTCCCAAAGCCTTTCCCGAAAATCCCATCGCGGGTTCAGAAGTAAGACTGGAATGTGTCGCCTTCGGATAGTAAGAATTTTGTAAAAGATAAACCACGATAACGAGCGGCTTTATGTTGGATAATTAATAAATGACTTTCAATTCCAGTCCTGTGCCCTCCTATAATTGGACAAGGAAAGGCGCCAGTCTTCCGCGAGGATCTCAACTTTCCAATTACAATCGCGTCCTGACCATTCCGAAAGTGAGGGTTGAGGATCAGGGCGAATATACTTGCCATGCAACGAATAACCGACTCTCAACCGAGGATAGTGTAACGCTCAGTATTCAAGGTAATTTTTGAGTTAGGCTTAGCATTATTCCCGGTGGTTCAATTTAGCGTTTTTCCACAGCTGCACCCAATTTCACTGTTCCACTTGGAGACCGCCATATGGACAAAGGCGATGAGTTGGTTTGGACTTGTGAGGCCTTTGGAATTCCTGACGTTTCCTATCAGTGGTATCGAAATGGAAGATTACTGACAATGCAAACCGTTCCAAGGGAGGACGTCGGGAGATATTTGATTCAGGACAATGTTCTCACAATTCGGAATCTGGACGAGGAGCGAGACGCAGGCATGTACCAGTGTCGTGCCAACAATTCCCTCACCGCAAGATTCTCCGCTGGTCAACTCAGGATTTTATGTAAGTCCAGTGATTTATCCAGTATCTGAACTTAACAAAGTAGTTCATTTAGCTTTAAATTAGCCTAATTCGCTCTTTCCATGTAGCAATTCGACCGAATTTCAACAAAAGGCCTTTGACCACTGAAACCTTGGCTGCTGAGAACGGAAACGTGACCATAAAATGCGAACCGGAAGCAGCTCCAAGACCCAAGTCATTTGTTTGGAGGAAAGATGGGAATTTCATTGGAAGCGGTGGCCGTCGAAACATTCTTCCCAATGGCAGTCTGTACATCCAACCCGTGTCCAGAGATGACCAAGGAATCTACACCTGTATTGCTCAGAACATGTTTGGAAGTGACGAAAGTTCGGGAAGGCTGTCTGTTCTGCAAGGCCCCACGCTTGTGGAGCTTCCAGCAGAATACGAAAACTACACCATTGGTTCACAACTCTTTCTGCGCTGTCGAGCCGAAGCGGATCCTTCTCTGGACATTGCTTACGTTTGGAAACTCAACGGATTTCGACTCGACGAGGATAATTACCGAATCACAGTGGACCCTAGAGCCGGTTACTTGGAAATTGTGAATCTAACTCTAGCGGATAAAGGTGACTATGAGTGCGAAGTTAATACGTGGGTGGGGAGTCTGAGAGCGGTTACCCATGTTTCCATCATGGGACCACCTGGACCTGCAGGTGAGTGTCGTGACAAGCCTTGTAATTCGAACATGAGGCCAAATAGCGTGAGATCGATGTGCAAACACACCGTGAAATTGTTTTTGCAGGCGGTGTTCAAGCATCGGATATCACCTCCAGGACTGGCAGAGTGAAATGGACAGACGGTGCAATGAACGGGGCTCAGGCTTATCTGTACACGATCCAGGGCCGAACACAGTGGGATCCAGTCTGGAGGAATCTAGTAGAAAGTACTGCCTATTATTACGAACCTCTGAACAGCTATGATCAAACACTTATATTTTAATAGCCATAATTTAGTAACCATAATTCGCTCGACATTAACTTTTATGCTGATTTCTTATTTTTTAAAAACTTCTTTCAGACGTCGAAGCAGACCGTGTGCTTGACGCTCGAATTGGAGAAAGCAGCAGAAAGGAAAAGCTGATTGGCGTACTTTCTCCTTGGTCCGCCTATGAATTTCGCGTTCTAGCTGCTAACAAATTTGGCTATGGCCCACCTTCAGCACCCTCGCCACAGTACAACACTCCACCAGATAGACCCTTCATTGCGCCGAGGAATGTCGGTGGTGGAGGTGGGAAGACTAAATCTCTCACTATTACTTGGGATGTAAGTTTAATGGGAAAGCAGTGGTAATCCGCACCTTAGTAAATGATTTTTAAAAAAAAGTTGCTTATAATGTTACATAATCGTTTTTAGCCATTACCGCCAAAGGATCAGAACGCAGAAGGAATTTATTACAAAGTTTTTTGGCGACAGCATCGCAACTATTCAGAAGAAATTTATCAATCAGTGGAACTTCGAAAATGGGGAAATATTGGACTTCATGTAGTCGATATTCCCTCTGCCAACTTCTATACTCTTTATGACGTCAAAGTTCAGGTAAGTCAGCGTTTCGGATTGATGCCGGTTACTCTTTTTAATTAATAATAATTTATTTAAGACTTATGACTTAATTCCAGGCATGGAACGACGTTTGTCCGCCAAATAGCTTGATGGGTTGTGGGCCGGAATCCGCTCCAGTACAAATTTACAGTGCAGAAGATATGCCGCAAGTGGCTCCTTCCTTGATCATGCCATATCCCTACAACTCCACAGCCATTAATGTCACTTGGACACCGGTGGATGAGTCCAGGGAGAAGATGCGAGGGAAGCTCATTGGATACCGGGTAATAGGCCAAACTATAGATGGAACAGGAATAATTTATTAAAGAAGGTGTATCTCTACAGCGTGATTTTGTTCTCTTTTAGCTTCGATACTGGCTCAAAGTGGACACGAACTTGTACGATCCAGAAGCTTTGAACTATTTGAGTCGCTCCACAAGTCCCCATGCCCTTATTTTGGGTCTTCAACCGAATACCTACTATTACATTCAGGTCATGGCTTATAACTCGGCAGGTCCTGGTCCGGCAAGTGAAGCCCAATTCGGTAATACATTAGAAAATGATCCTTTACAGTGCATTCTATGTATCGAAGCACTTAGCAAGCTTTTAATTTGATTTTGATTTTTTCAGAGCGAACACTGAAGAAAGCACCACAGAAGCCTCCACTGAATGTTGAAGTGACGCTTGTGAATCCATCAACAATTAAAATCACTTGGAGATATTTGGCCACAACTGCAGATGAGGAAGCACTTTCAGGATTCAAGGTAAATATTTAAATGACTGTCTACTGTAGAAATAATTGTAACTCATGATATTTTGCCTGCCGCGTGCCTAGCTGAAATTAATGATTTATTTCAGGTGAGGATATGGGACTCCGATCAGGACATGTCCACAGCCAACGACACAATAGTGAACTTCGTAGATCGATCTCTGGAAGCCGAAATCGGAGGTCTCCTTCCAGCCAAAAAGTACACCGTTCGAGTACTTGCCTACTCACCTGGCGGAGACGGAAAGATGTCTTCTCCACAGGAAATAATTTTAGGTAAGTAGCGCATTCCGCTGATTTACTTGAATATATCCGATTTTAATAGTAAAGATAAACAAACAAAACTTTGTTGCATTTTTTTCACAGGCGATCCTCAGGCTCTGAAAAATCGAAGTGGAGGAACCAGCAGCTCTCGTAATTTTAATGTGATGACACTTTTGACAATGGTTCTGATTAGCCTTGCATTCAAATTATTATAGACTTACGAAATACTTGCAACTCTGGTGATTGACAATGAAAGTACTTGCTGCCTTTTTCTCTTGCAAGGCCTATTATAAATTACAATTTTAGTAGTTTTAGTACTTAGCCTTTGGCCAGACACGAAATCACTCTAAAGCTTTAAGTCTCACAGTTTATTCTTAAACGAATCTAGCGTCAAGATGAGCCGTCCAGTCCTAGTTTTAATTAAAGCCTTAACCTAAGTTCAGCCCGGTAATTAGTTAGCCTTTACCAACGATTTCTCCGAATAGCTGCACAGCGGTAAGCTTGACAGTATCTAAGCAGCAAGAATGTTCATAAATCACAAATATGTCATGACATTTAGCATTATTTTATGTTATTAGAATATGAAGTGCATGTCACCCAGTTTTAAGTTTAATTTACGAAACCCGGTGGTACATTGCGTGGCAAGGACTGATATGCTTACTTATTGCAATTATTCAACGTGGTTGTTTAAGCTACTCTTCAAGTACGATTGTACTTCTTAGATTAATTTTGATATTTAATTGAAACGTATTTTGCTATTCTGAAGGAAATTACCATATCCTAGGGAGCTTATAATTATTTTGCACTTCTTAGCTGGCAGTGTAACTTATTTTATTACACATTATTTACGATTGAACAGTTGAGAGTTTTGTCAATCTTGACTGCGTTCTACTGCCATAACCTTTTATTTTGTATTATTTAATTATTTATGAAATTAATAAAACACTGTTTGACATTAAATATTCTAAAAGCCATCGCATCGCACGCACGTTTTGCAAATTTTCGAATTTTCTAAGTATATTCCAGAGTTCTGCGTAGCCCTCTTTATTCAAAGTCAACCATAGCTCATATTCATATCGTAGACTTGTAATATAATACAAATTAATGTAAGACATTCAAAAGTTTTTTTTAAAAGAAATGAGAATAAGCATTAGAAAATTGTGAAGGCAAGCTTAATTTCTACCCACTCAGATTCAGATCTGGGAAAATTACACCTAAAATGCAGCAGTTGTTCAATATCTATGTTGTTATAATAAATCCTTAATTTGCGTTTACTTGTATTTAATGCTAAGGAAAATTATAGGTCCGCCCACACGTGCGGATGGATTGCCTCATAAAAAACGGAATTAGTACTTCACACGCAAGAAACAGAAGAGTTAATTAATTCATGAATCATGTTCATATTCCTGCTGCTTGCTGACTCTCACAGTTCATTCGCATCCATCCTACCACTACATTTTTGTATTAAAACATTTAAGAGACGCAGAGAGTAAGATGAGATATATGGGATCTGGTGGAATTGCAAATTTCTGTAAAATGCATTTTTGATTCCCACGCGGATTGAATGTGAGCTGAATTGCTGGAAACGAACATGAATCTTTTGCGTCATTAATGCATTAATCACTGGAAATATGAGCGGAGGGGTAGGTGATGAATTGGCGTAATTAAACAAAGATGTACTGAGCTCCAGCCTGACAGCTACACTCCAAGTCGGATTGGACATGTCGCCATTTCCCGTGACACGTCGGCTCACGTAAGCTTGAGAATCTGGTCGAGGCGCCATTGTCTGACCCTGTCCCCGAACATCGGTAGTCAAGGTAGCTTCGTTGAGCCTCACGCTCACACATTACGCACACTCGACTTCCTGAAAAGCATCAAACAGTCAAGGATATCAGGAAATGCATTATTGGCAGGCGTGAAGACGTGCGTCTTCATGCATTATATGCAAATTCTGCATAATTCAAATTCATTATGCAGAGCAGGTATGGATAATGCACAATACAATGCAGTTGATTCCTAATAAAATGCCAGGAAGATCTATGATTAGCTGCACGACAAATCGACACTGACAGAGTTTGAATAGCGAAATTTTGACTTCCACATTGATCTGCCATTTCGTTAATTCTTAAAGCCACGGGTCAATGCAACGAGAGTTTCAGATTTCAGATCGAGAGAATGCTGGTTTAGTATGGTAACGTGGAGCTAGCATCAGCCCTACAAAATAGCCTAGCCTAGCCCTAGATATAAAGCTTTCACCTACCCTACAGATCAAGAAAAACAAAATTCGCGTTCGAAAATGTGAAATTTTCCTAATTTGCTCCTAAAATCAGTTTTTTTAAAGCCAAAATTTAGAACTTTAAGAAATACGTTATTACTTAAGACCCGTGTGGATCCCAAAGCGACTGAAAAAGCGAACTGTTCGCGTGTTTTGGCTTTGGGCGTTTTGCATGCACGCAACCGGCTGTGTGGTGCGAAGAGAGTCGTGGAGAGCAGTGTGATAGGAGATAGAGAAAAAGTTAATTTTAAATCTCAAACAAAATGGTTTTACCCCAAAGTTTATTCAGAGATTAATACTAATCGTAGAGACATGCGGTTTTTTTGCTACGTACGCGTAAAGACCTTGTCTATAATTGATGTTGACTAAAATTTTGGTTTCTAGTTGTTGCACGATGCTAGACGAGTCAGAACTTTTGGTCATTTTAAAGTTGAGATAACTACGCCTTTGCGACTACTACTCAAATATTTAGTCAACATCAATTGTAGACCAGGTCATTGAGAGTAAGTAACAAAAAACCGCAAGTCTCTACGATGAATAATAACCTCTGAATAAACTTTGGCGTAAACCCATTCCTTATGGGATTTTAGCATTGCACTTTCCTCTCCATATGAGCGTTAACGACATTTGAATGGGATCTGGCCGAGTCTTTGAACGAGCTACTTGCTATTTGCTTTTACCCTAAGATAAGACTGGAGCATCAAAGATGCTCTTCTAGTCTAGTTTCACGAACTCTTAACGCAGTGCTTATTGCACGCACCCTTATGGTTTTGACATGACTGAATAGCACAGGAACCTAGCCTGAATTGAAAATGCTTACCTTCGCTAAGACCAAGGAAATTCTCGAGAAGTTTACAAGCTCGGGTGGATCGTATGACTTCAAATTCGACACAGTACCTGTTATTGTATAACAATAAGGGTGAATTACTGGAAAGGAAAAAAAACGCTTCAAAGAGGATAAAGGATCTAGAAAATTGGTTTTATTGGCGTAGAAAGAGGCTGGCCCCTGCCAAAAATTCCAGAGCAGATCATAAAACAGTGTTATCGTTACAGAAGGACTAAAAGAATGAGTCTCATGCGCCAAATTTTCATACAAATGAGCTTATTTCAATAATTCGAAATTCGAAACTGGAATGAAGCATTTTCTTTAAATTCCAATTGCGATAGAATATTAAAATTATGTAAATCACGCATGCGAATTATCAAGAAAATAAGCTGCAGTACTTACGGTTTTGACCTTTCCTTAGCAGGGTCTTTGGGATAGCGGAGTTTGAGATTCCGCGTGATGTCATGGCTGTCATTCAATTTCCGTCTGATATTGAATTCGACAGGAAGAAGAACAGCAGTGTCTAACACACAAAGGAGAATTTTCTATTAGATCTGCAGCAGATAATACCTTATTTGTACTCTCATTTTTATTTCTCTAGCTACAGGCCTGTGCCTGAGCTTCGGTTCAAACCAGTAGTTGAACTTTTGACTTGTAATTCTAGCTTTCAATAGAAAACGAGAACCCCTATGTATGTCTCTGCATAACTCATTCCTACATATCAGATCAGATCTTGAGATCGAAAAATAAAATTGAATCCATATTGCCTGAAATGGTAGCGACTGAACTTTGAACTTCGAAGCCGTTATTGATAGAAATTTTTATTATTTTGAACGTATAGATTACTTCAGTATTCATATAAGAACTGCGTGGATTTAACGGAACATACCATCCGCATTGAATCTGGCCTGATGCAGAGGACAACGCGTTCCACGACATCCTCGTTTCTGAATCAAAGCCGGACATGCCTTTCCGCCATGTCGAGCTTCTACGGTCACCGGCCTGGATCTGGTCATAGCTCCGAGTCCACAGTCCTGGTCACAAGCTGACCAAGTTCCCCATTTCCCAACCTCGCAGTCTTGCACTGTTGAACAATAGGCGCTCAATTAATTTTGCACTGGATTTTACGCTCGCGATTTGCGATGTGCAGTGGTCCCCGGCAGGTCAAGCTCAAAATATGATTTCATCTGGCACTTCGCATTGACCCCAAGCACATCATCTTAACGGAGTTGTATAGGGCCACCCACGGAGAAGAGGGGCACCCGAGAAGAGCGAGAGGGGGAGCAACAGAACCAAACCTAAAGTGGGGAAATCTGGGGGACATAACGTCATCT
>VNWX01000718.1:0-19110 GCA_009869905.1 Ceratophysella communis | reverse complement strand
ATGTCTGACCAATTTGTAAGGCATGAAAACACATGTAAGAAGACCAAACGTATGAAATTTTTAGCGCCTACAGCGCAACGCAAGACTCACTTTAAAAGGAGTTTTTAAGCGTCGTTTATCGAATCGAAAGATAGATCCTACAAATTTTCTAGCGCCTTCGGCGCTACTATGTTGTTACCTCTGACCGATTTTTAAGCGAAAAATAACTCAGGTTTTTGTATCTTATACCGATTCTTGAATCCGTATAAGTAATTTCGGATGACTATTTTTTTAAAAAAAAATTTAACTATGAGACAGTAATTCGGATTTATAGTGAGTTACCAAATACAGGGTTTAAATGTAAAAAATTGGGCTGGGGAAATTTTGGCCAGGTTGCAGGGAAATTTGGAACCTTTTGCATGTATGCAGCTATGTATATATGAATTACTGCTGTAGGTTTTCCGGTTAGGATGCCATTTAAAATGTATAGGCTGGGGCATGGCAGTAGCCAGTAGTAATTTTGAAACCGTATCCGTCTAGTTGTCGCAACGCAATTGTCGTGGAGTCTATATTATTTGTGGACAATCGACGATCCAGCAAGCAGAAATTTAGTTCTGCCCACCTAGTCTAGAAATACTGGGGCTGTTTAACCTTCAGGAAGCATTAGAAATGCGACCGAAGTTTAATGAAATGATACAGGCATGTGAAATCCATAATTGAATCCACTCTAGATAATCCAAAAGACGGGGTCGTTTAGCTGTCGTACACGAACGAACATGAAACGTGCCATTGTAGATTGTAGCTCTAGCTAAAAATCTTTAGTTGATTAACTAGGGACGTCATCGGTGCCCTTTATGATTTTCTTAGAAATATCTTCTGCTTTCACTTCATAATCATAGACGAAACTAGCTCGATAACTCGATACACATATTTTGTATTACAAATTCCAACTCGATCTACTTTCTACTTAAAAGTTGATTTAATTAATATTTTCTTAAATATACTAGATCTGTGTCATATACACATTGATTGATTTTATTAGCTTGGATTTTGCAGCAGTAGCAATGAATGAACAAAACCAGTTTCGCCGAGTCGATTTGAATCTCCAAATCTGCAATTTTGAAGGATGTTCGAAATCGAGATGTTCACTGTGGGCATCCCTTAAAAAATTTACTAAAATAATTATACCTATTGCAAAAGAAAAAAGAATAGTACCTTTGTGCTAATCTGTTAGCTGTGTCATTTTTGGAAATAAAAAATAATATTTTAAAGTTGTTTTTGAAAAATGCATCCAATAAATTAACTGCAGAAGTTTTTGCTGGCGATCGAACTACGTATGGTACATACATGCTGGTACATACATATTTATTTATATCGGAAAAAATATATAAAACTCAGGCTTTATGATCTCGAAAAATTTCGTCTCTATAATTATGCCCGTCAACCCGTCACGTCACGTGTCTGATTTCCGTGACGCTGAAGCTACTTTCCAAACCGAAAAATAATTTCTTTCTGTGATCTAGTTAACGTAGCTCGTGGCCACCACATAGTCCGCCGCGAAGAAAATGCTCAATTTGACATTGGATTTGATTTCAGCGTATTACATCAATTTTAGGCGTATCACAGCAACAGCTTTCACTACCTGCTTTCTAAGTATTCTATCCATTGCTGTCTGTAAGCAGAGCTCAAGGTTTCGGAGTTTGCAGCACTTGGACTAAAGAGATTCAGGAAGCGATCGATAATTTCCATTACTTCAGCTTACGACGACTTTCACCTTCCCAAAATTTCTCTCTGGAACGGAATATATACATACTGCTTAGAGGTTTCATTTTCATTTCATGGCTAAGCTCATCATACAATTCTCATAAAAAAGACAATAAAAACTATGCTCACGATTTCATGATTCATGAATATTACACAATTGTATGGACGTCAAAAGTCACAGAATTGTTTGGTAAATATTCCAAAAGGTTACTATTTATTTATTTGCCTCTCTCTGTTTTTCTCGTTCTAGCGTCCAGCTTCCAGCTAAGGAAGATTATTACCAGTTTCCAGGAGCTCGCCCAAGAGACGACTGACGTACCCCGTAACCTTGTGTCCGGGACTCGAGAACGAAGTTGCCCGGAGACGAACGCCGAAAACGGGCAACGGAATCTATTGAGTAGATATACACCCAGAAGAAAACGCATTTCGGGTTTTTCCTGGAGTCTCCAGCAGCAGCAGCCTAGAGCCTAGATCCTAGAAGCACAGTAGAAACGTGAATGGATTCTTGAACCCCACCCTTGAGAGTGGGAGTCGGAGAGAGCCGAGAGTCCGAAGTCCAACCCGCAGTGGCAGAAACGAAGTCTTTCTTCATAGCGAGTCCCAGTGTTGTCCCATTCAGGAATTGACCAGACTAGGCAACTCTGAATTAGAATCAGCCTGATCCATCCCTCTTTAGAAAATGGCTAGTGCGTCGTGGTGAGTTTAATACGTTTGACCCGGTGAATTTACGACGAGTTTCACGGTTCATTTCGTGTGACCTGAGCAATCAGCAAGTTTGTCCTAATCCTCGTTTTTGACCATTCCAAGGGTGATGGCCAACGGTGCCAGGAAAGTTGAGGAGGCGTTGGAGCATATAAAGAATGCTGAGAAAAGGTAGCAATTATAACACTATAATTGCCTAATTGCATAAGAACTTGTAAAAACTTTAAATACCGATCGATTTTACTTAATTTCTTTCCTATTTTAGTTTGAAAACATCGCTTCTCAAATGGCGGCCAGACTTCGATATAGCTGCTGATGAATATAACAAAGCGGGTAAGTATTGATTTATTGCACTTGTTCCGGGGAAAACGATAGAATCGTTGAATGCATAATTAAAAATTGACGTCTATTGATTATCTTTTACTTTCTACCGTTTCCAGCTACATGCTACAAAAGTATCAAGTCATATCAGCAGTGTAAGGAGTGTCTTTTGAAGTGTGCCGATTGTCATAAGCAGAATCGAGCGTAAGTTTGCCTGGACTTCATGACTCATGACTCATGACGTTTGAATTATTCAGCATTTCCATTATGAAAGGTTACATTTAGTATTAATATCTGCCTGTCTGATATTTTTTCTAGCCTGTTCCATGCGGCCAAATGTATTGACAGTGCAACGCTGGTTTGTAAAGAACTCAACGAGCCTCTCGAGATTGCCAGGCTCGCCGAACAGGCATGTCACCTCTACCAAACGAACGGAAATCCCGAAGCTGGAGCCCTGGTTTTGGACAAATCAGCCAAAATGATTGAAGCGGAATACCCAGAAAGAGCCATTGATTTATATCGGCGTGCTGTTGATGTTACTATGGTATGACCTAATATATGACCAACGTACGACCCTTGTCATAAATGGATCTCTAATACACCGTCGATTTGAATTCATAGATTGAAGACCATCCGAGACAGGCAGCCGAATTCGCTAGCAAAGTCTCACGCCTACTTGTGCGGCTCCGAAGGTTCATTTATTTCCTGCTTTATCAAAATTTCGTTATGGCTGCATTATAAATTAATATTTTATGAATTCAGGTATGACGAAGCTGCAGATGCAATACGGAGAGAGATTGGTCTGAATCAGCAGGGAGAAAACCTACCAGCAATCGGGAGATTAGCCGTAGCTTTGGTTCTTGTCCAACTTGGTCGAGAAGACTACGTGGCCGCTGAAAAGGCGTTCAAGGAGTGGGGCAATTGTTGTGAAGTAGAAGAAGTTCAGACACTAGAAACATTGCTAAGAGGATATGACGAAGAGGATCCAGATGTGGCTCGACATGCTCTCAATAGTCCCTTCATCAAGCATATGGACGTTGAATATGCAAAGTAAGCTGTCGAGCCTAGCTGCAATTCTGGCACAATTTTTACCATTTTTTTCTGAATTCTTCAAGGCTTGCGAAAGATCTAGTTCTTCCCGCCGGAATTGTCCAGCCATCGCAACCAACAGTTCGAGAAAATGCGGCACCAAGCTACAAGTCAGTGAATCAAGGAGCAGCTGGTGATGACAGTGCAGCAGGAGGCGGAGGAGATGATGACGAGGAAGAAGCTGAACTGTGTTAAAAGTTAAAAACGAAATCAGATTAAGATTAATCATTCCAAATCCACCGTTTTCGGTAAAAGTACCCCCTCTAATTCTAACCTGTTTTCCGTACGAAGCTTATTGATTCTAGCAGGTATCTAAATTCACAATTCACAGGTCCTTTGTATTTGAGACCTTGTATACTGTATTTGCGTGTGCTTTCCTTCTTGTCCAGAAATCCTAAAATATAAAAAATCAAACGGTCTTAGGCTACAATTTAAATTGCTTGTTAGTATAGAAGTTTTGACCATTCTTAAAATACTTGCTTCTGGCATGTGGTTCAGTCAAACTATTCATGATTGTGCACTAAAATTTATTTTCCCTAAATGGCCAAAACTTTTAAAAGAACCGGCGAAAGTCTTAAGAATCTATAATAATGGATACTACATATGTATAATAATGGATAGTTCCTTGGCACGTACGGCTAGAAATAGCATTTAGGAGATTTGGAAGAAAAGTTCTAATAAATCTTTCAATAATTAAGCATTGCAATTTCCAGTTTTAAGGCACTGGAACCATGAAATTATTCGACTTGTTGTTACTACTTGTAATCTAAACCTATTTTTAAATGCAATAATAGGGTTGCTGTTGATTGATTGTTATTTCTTGTATTTGAATTAAGAATTACGATTTATGCTGACGTATGAATTGTATACATCTAGCTTTCCGCGCGTCAAGTCAAAATCGAATTCATGCTGTATTTGACCGGCCTTTTCCATTGGATCGTTAAGTTAATCAGACTAGGTAGTACTTCAGGTAATTGCTTGTTTGTTGTGTGTATCGATTTTCGATGTGATGATGTATAAGTTAAAGCTAAACCAGGTAATCGATCCTGGTCTATCATTCAATAGATGCTCATCTAAGCATGTACTTAAAAATAGTCTATTTATTGACATGCAAAGCGACGTCACAAGAATTCGACCTATTTCCACTTTCCACCAGTTCTAGGCTAAGCCAGCATTGGATTTTCCTAAATCTAGAATTTTTGAAATTCTGTGTGATACAAGGAGTGATATTGATGCGCTAATGTAATTACTTCTGTTATATGTAATGTATTGTTAATTTCGCTTTAAAATCGTGATAAAATTAGAAACTGTTGTTGTAGACGCGTCGATTGTCGTATAATTTACCAATATCTGGAAACTCATATGCGAATTTATTAATATTTATTAGGTGACCGGGTTGAACCCTTCTTTTTGCACTGATATAAGGTTCCAACTTCCGACTAATGGTCATAACTCAAAACCACTAAAATGTCGTAGTATTTAATTAGATAATCCCTTTAGCCCGTCTTAATGGATTTCATTAGACACTCAAGTTTATTCGTAATCAGAACATACAATTACATTGTACATATAGTTTCGCTTCGATATAGATAAATATTCATCTGTAATAGATAATAGATATCGAAAGTACAATTAAATTAAATCCACGTGTACGTTCTTATAATGTCACTCTGTATCGTTGATTCTCACACGGCATTTGATTATAATTTATAATATATCTCATTTGTTATTCATTTATACTCTATTTTATTGGTGAATTAACTATGCATTTCCACGTGTTGGCTGTTGGCTACCTTCAATGGTATTGTGTAAGTAAGCTACCTAGAGAATAATATTCAATCAAAAACCAGAATACTTTCAAGTTTAACGCTATACAATAATGGATTACAGGGTTTGGGGTTTCGTATTTTGCATACGTAACGTACATACATATCATGTCGTCCTTTATGCTACCTTATAATTTTTCATTATTTTGATTAATTACTAAAATATTACACAATAGATTTTAGAAGGCACGGGAGGAGCATTTGGGAACGGGAGTCTTGTCGCTTAAGTTCGTTAATTGTTAATTCTCACCCAAAATACTGGACGCCAATGTCCAGAAAATTATACGCCTCCTATTCAAAAAAAAATTAATCAGGAAAATATTTGTGAGAAAATGCTCCTATAGCCTCAGAATATTAATATAAAGGAATTGCCTAGCGTACCCGGCGGAAAATATTCGCACCGCGAATATGGATGCTGGAAAGCTCCATTCTAAGCATGGCGTTGATAATGCCTGACAAAATAGAGTGTATTTGCTATCCGCCAATTTTCAGCAAAGTAACTCAACATAAATCTACCACCCATTAAATTCAATGCTTCAAATGCTGGTTATTGCGCTATTCGTGCATTCAGCACAAAATTGCGCTGAGAATCTCGCAATACAGCGATTGGGGATTTGAGTTAAGGTTGACATGGGCTTTGAACGAGCCGGATATGCAAGCAGGTACAGATTGGACGACACACGAGGTAGTATTAATATTTATAGGTAATATAATTTATGCTAGCTAAATATATCTTACAGTGACAGAGTATTTGAATTTGAATGCATTTATGACGCAGAAAAACTGGATTCCAAGCTGCACACGACCTCAACACTGAATTTACATGGAGCTCGGTTTGGGAAGCAAAGCTTTGGGCTTGGCCTTCTTCTTTTCCGCCCTTTCATGATACTCCTGGAAACAGGGAACAATGCAGAGATTGATGTGACACTCAGGACAGTGGTACTTGGTCTTCCGTCGCAGAATTCGTCCGCATTTGTCAACTGAATTCCAGCAGAAATTACAGCCAAGAGCTGGACCTGATCGTAGTGCTGGGCAATGCACGGATCGCTGCACAGGGAGTTCAAGGGCCATGTTGTCATCCTCTAAAGAAACAGAGAAACTACTTCCGCTTTCACCAGCTGTTGATGGTTCATCAACTGAGCCCCCTCTCGGAAGACTGACCTCTCTGGAGTCACTCTCTCTTTTTACCACCACATCTGTACTGAAAATTTCCATTTCCTTCATACCAGGACGTGGGGGTCGTGAGAATCGAGAACTGCCTTCACCACCTGAAATGATCTGGATAAGCCCTGAAGATGAATCTACTAAGAAAGTGCTTTCTCCTGGAACTTCTTGGTGCCCTTCAGTGGGAACAATATGAAATAAATCTCCGGGTTTAATTCCCGCTGGGAAGAGGCGAGACTGTCCTGGATTTGGAGTGGAATGCTGTCTTTGAATTACTGGATTGGCGTGGCCACCGGAGGATGATGATGGTCCCATGGATAGGACCGTAGTGTGACTGGGCAGAAGAGGCTGGGAAAGTTGCTTTACAAGGGTTGAGCCGTTTCCACTGGAGAAACTGCTCCGCCGCTCCTCAGCGCCCGGAATGGTCAAAAGGGTGGTGGTGCTTGTGGTCAATGGAGGTGGGACAGAGGTGGAGGACATGAGGGCGTAGCTCCCACGTCGGGTTTCCGCTGGAGGAGGGCTAATGGTAACTGGACTTGGGACGACGTCTTGAGAAATAGGCTGCAGAGGACTGGAGGGTGGTGTAGGGGAACTTCCGCTAACTGTTACAATAGGGACGACGGACTGTTGACCAGAGACAGAAGACTCCGAGAACGAGTTGTCGCGTTTAAAGCGGTCGCAGGAGCGACTTGACGTGGATGGTCGGGACCCCATCTCCTCGTTTCCATCACTGGCTCCACTGGAGTCGTCCCCGCCCAACTCCATGGACTCTCTGCCAAGCTCGGTGTCATCACTTCGTTTGATTCGGGGTTGACGGATAAGAAGTCGTCCTCCTCGTCTGCCCTTGCTGACCCCGGCCGCGCCTGAAAAGAAAATTCATTTAATAAATTTAGCCAGTTGAATCAATGGAATCGATGAGAGGTGAAAGAGAAAGTTAGTGAGCATTTTCTAAACTAGGGGGAATTGTCCAGACCAATTGTCGAATTCTGAATCCTTTTTCGTTTACTGAAGGCGAAGGCTTTGATCTACTCTCTAATCCTGAATATTTACCAATTTGGATAGGCGCAAGTTCTGCCCGCCATGCATGCATTATTCTCAGTCGTGGTCAGGTCCGGGTCAGTTCAAACAGTCTTTGTCCAAAGTCAAGCGTCACAATCAAAGGAAAATGTACTGAATGATTTGTTTAATTAGGTTAGGTAGGAGGTGTAAAACGAAACGAAATTTGGAATAAATAATAATGTCAAGCGGACCAGTTATGGTGAGAGACCACGGTTGAAGTAATGCCCATTTCTTTGAGACGAAGGTAGAGCGTGCTTTTGGGTATACCACAGTGCTTGGCGGCTTTTAAAATGGTCCCCCTTCCTGATGAAACGAATTCAACTGCTTCTTGGAACTGAGATTCTTCATACGGTGTCGTCGTGGCACGCTTCCGAGCAGGTTTCAAAGGCGGCATGCTTTTCGCTTGATCAGTGACTCTACTATTCGAAGAAACACTGTAATGCTTTTTGAAGCCTCCGCCTACGTTGATAAGGACAAATCGCACATTTTTACATTTTAAATTAATCCTCAAAAATTAATAAAATATAAACCTATTCAAAATCAGCCAACAAGAGATGCAGAATAAAAAATCATCGAAGCAATACGAAACTAGTTAAATAGTTATTTTATAAGCAAAATTAAAACGGCCCTGAGCTAAGGCTACATTGTAGGATCCTATAACCTGACATCCCAGTCGATAATCGCGAATTTGCTGAACCTGTTAAATGTTAATCTTCAGTACGGTCGAGTCAAACATGTCAAACGGTGTGAGGAGGGGGAAAGGAGAAAGCAGGAGAGAAAGTAAATACAGAATAAGAAAAAAATAGTATAAATTAAAATTGAAATAATGTAATTCACCCCAGGCTTTCTGGCGTCGATTCCAACCTTCTGAGCCTGATGCCATAAATACGTTTTGGAGAAGCCATACTTCTGAGAAGCCGCACGGTACGTTGCCCCACGTCGAACGTAGTTCAAGGCCTGCTCCAGCCTTATTAGACTGTCATCCGCTTCCACAGCAGCCACCCTGCATGACCCACTGATGCCTCTGCCGCCACTCCCTGACCTGTCCTGCGACCTCGGCATCCGCTGGGACCCTTTTTACAGTTTATTATAGTAGCCTTGAACTTTGCTCTTTACAACGTTGAACGCCTAAGCTCCTCACAATTTTTAATCTCGCTAAATTCTTTTTAATTCTCCCCTTGCACACATGCACAAGGCAAGCCGAAGTTGACAAAAATTCCATGCACGAGGTCTGACAGGGTGAGTAGGTACTTAATACAAATTTCTTAGAATCACTTCACGCCACAATCAATCAATCAGCAAAACACTTCACGAAGTCAAGTCATACCATGCCCTTTCATTTCATGAATAAATTTTAAAATTAAACAAATAAGTGAATTTTTTCCCAGAAAAAAATGCAATAGATATTATTTTCTAATCATTCATTTTGCAAATGTGATATAACTACTACTTTTCGTGATTTGTAAAAGTATTATTATAATATTTTAATTTCTAAATGCGCTTAAACTCAACTCTTCCATAAGATATTGTCTGGCGCCCACTGGTGTCTGTTGTCTCAAAGGGTAAATAACAAGAATTAACAGCTAACAAATATAATTATTACGGTCATATCTAAAAGCTAGGCTTATGCTTTCATAACAAATGCAAATATCCTTCACCGTATTTTTAAATACATAGTTAACTAGAACTAGCACATGTGTATCAAAGTCACCAAAAGTCATTTCACTAGTCAAATTTGTTTGTTTGTCTTAGGTATATAAAAATGTAAAGTTTAACGTTAAATTTATGCAGAATCATGCACAATCTTTGGTTTCCTTCTACTCAATCACCCGTCTACATTGGAATATAATCGTTACAAATGGAATTATACGAGTCAAACTCATAAGTCATATAGCAATCTAAAAACAGGAAGTAAGTAGATAATAGAATAGATAAATCTGTGAAATATCGACTAAATAATACAATAATGCTAAGCTTGCAAAGTAGGAATGGCAATAAATATTCCAAGAAAATTAAAATTGGAAAATTATATAAACAAAAAAGGTCGGAAATGAAACTGGAGTGTGTATGTTGACTGGAAAACTGAAGTAGTTTCACAATTAGTGATTTTCGGGTTCATCTGAACCATGGTTCATATTCTCATGAACTTATGACCCTTGTTCATACTCGACTTTTCTTCGGTAGCCATGTTTCATACGGTAGTGATACCAGACAGAGCTGGCGTTGAGGCCATGGCGTTGAGCCGCCTCACGGAATGTTAGAGACGGATTTGCGACCAGGTCCGTAATGGCCGTTTCATATTTTGAACTCGTGATCACGGCGTTGTCCGTCCCAGGAAATTTGGGGTAGCGGACTCTTCTTCTCATTCGACCACCTTCACAACACCCGAAGAAAATATTAGACTAACGTCTTGTTTTCCCGGACCCCTGCCTGCATGCTAATTATATAGCTATGTAACAATTGGGACTTAAATGTGCATTGAAAAATACTAAATAAAATGCTCTAATTTGATAATCATTCACGCACAAGGCCCTCATTTGAATCTAAGAAAAATCTAGCCAGTGCTAATTAAGTCCGATTGTCTAAAAGCACAAAATATACATAATAACCACTAACCCCCATCGGAAATGAAACTGGAGTGTGTATGTTGACTGGAAAACTGAAGTAGTTTCACAATTAGTGATTTTCGGGTTCATCTGAACCATGGTTCATATTCTCATGAACTTATGACCCTTGTTCATATACGCACAAGGCCCTCATTTGAATCTAAGAAAAATCTAGCCAGTGCTAATTAAGTCCGATTGTCTAAAAGCACAAAATATACATAATAACCACTAACCCCCATCCGTTTTTATGAAACCCCAGCCCCAAAATTGGCAATATCCAGCACTGACCGTAACGTGTCCAAAGTTACAAAAGAATAACAGTAATGAGCAATAATTGGTACCTAAGGTTATATACATGAACGTTATACAAATCTGGTTGCAATTACAATTTTACGTCCTATTCAGAAAATTCTGGAACCAGAACCTACTACTCTCGATCCTTAGTGCATTCATACCAAACCAAAACAACTACAAAAGCCACTTTTGCACAAGCCACTACCGAAGCATTAAAAAACTAGTGAAAACTTAAAGCAAACTAAAAAAAAAGGTTTTTAAGGTATTTACTTGCGCCGAAGTGAAGGCCGGATTGATGAAAAAATGAAGCAGATGAGGCTGGCATATTCAAATAAGGATTTGAGGAGTCACCGTAATCAGGATTCTCCTCCCCGTCAGGCCCATAAGTATCATCCTCGTCAAACTCAAGCTCACCATCATCAGAAGCTGTTTCCATTTTCACATCTGCTATCTCTAGATCAAACCCTGACCAACAACAAAAGCATAAAATCAATCACGGGAAAAACTTTTAACTTACTATCGTTTTTACCCCAACGTACATTTTTTAAAATTTTCATTAAAAAAAATAACAGGAATTGGAAAGTACAGAAAAAGAGGAAATCATAACGAAAACAGCAAAATAAAGAATGATCATATCAATTCACAACAATAAGGAACGTCAAAAATACAATATTCCTTCAAATATTCTAATGGTCTCTCAATCCAACTTGTCATTGTCCAGCACATAAGAGTCTGAGGGAAAGGTGTGTGTCCAAGTCCAAAATTCGTAAATGTGTACTTAATTTCTAATCAATAAATACTACAACGGCATCCTGTTTTACGCATGCAGTGAAGTGACTATATTGACCGGCTCGGACAACATTATGCAGTAGTACTGGAGGCTACAGATATATACTCGCCCGCCGCCAACGCCGCGCCACTACTACTGCATACAGCACGCATTATGCTCGGTTAGGTTGTTGTTCAGAATTCTTCATTTGCCGAGTATTACAGTACGGATCGATGAGGCTTCGCGTATTAGACAGGATTTTAGTTAAGTTAGGGTTAGGGTTAGGGAAGGAAACTGTGTAGAGATGATAGGACTGGAAAATTTCCGCCTTACCTCGATCCACTGCCAATGCAGAAGCGTCATCGTAGTTGTGATTTTCAGAAAACCCACCAGAGCTCTATAAAATTAAAAATGAATAAATTATCCTTAAAACCCGTTACCGTTATAGAGGCGAATGTGCAAGTAATTACCCTTACCAAGTCGGAATCATGATGACCTCCGTCCCTTTCCAATTGTAAACCCGTATCCAGACTCCGAGACTTTGGCTGCTGGGCAAGCTGTGAAGCTGCCGTAAGCGGCGGTGGTCCTGGCCTAGAAGAGGTCTGAGGTGACCTGGTAGTATTGCTGGTGCCGTCTAGTCCTACCCCTGTTCCATCGTCGACTGATCGACTCACTGAAGCACCCACACCTGACTCGAATGAACCCCCTCCGGAGTGGTCACCTGAGATAAGAAAAATCCAAATTAATATAAATCATCGAAGCACAGGAATTAACGCAGCCTTGAATTTGTACCATTTGTACTCAAGGATGACGATCCTCCAGGTCCGGTTGAAGACTTCTTTAATTTCTTGCGTGGAATATCTCCAGATGGAAGACTATCTCCGTCTCCAGAACCAGAAATCCATGGAGATGATGAACGAAGTGGTGGAGGGTGTGAACGACTTGCTAAATTCGATTCTGGAACCACGGCTGGTTTAGGGCCTCCAACGCGTTTAAGTTCATCAGCAGGAACTTCTGCTAAGCCCTTTACCTGAAGTGTGCTTGCAGTCTGTAAAATATACACGATCATTAGTGAATATTTCTGCACATTCAGGGCAATATTTCAAATCTCAATAATCATCTTACAGCAAGAATATTGTTGATTCGATCCTGTGCAATATTCACTTCCCCATTATAGATAAAACTAATGATTGTTCGAAGATCAGCAAATTGAATGTCCTTCAGAATCACGATGGGATGTTTACAGGGATTGTTCTCAAATACGTGCTATAAGAAAAAATCAGAAAAAAGGCGAACCATTAGATATCAGCGTCATATCCATCCATATTCATATTAAAATTCAAAGTACAAACGAGTTACGTGTATATTTCAGAGAATATAAAGAGTGTATAATTTTTACACAGTTGTATAAGATGTATAAAAGCTAAAAGCGACCGAAGGCCGTTTATGATTTAATGTTTTTAAGTGCGTGAGATAGGAATACGACGAGAAACCTAGCACCAAAATTCATTCGAGATACTGACATAGCACTATCACTACTCCACGTCACGGCATTATCTAAATAACGTTCCACCGCATTGCATTACATCGCCAAAGGCCATGTTTTCCTTTATTGTTGAAAATAAAAATTATATGATAAGGTGTACGATGTTTGAAGGGGAGTTGAACTAGGCCAGCATTTATTGAGAGTCTGAGTAGAATTGTAATTGAATTTGCAAAATTAATTACTTGTTTCTTAAAAGCATAAGGCATATTCCTTGTGAATCATAGATTAAACAGGTATTTGGCCTGAAGCGAGCCATTAAGTTCGGTTTATCTAAAGCTTTAGATTATTTTAGGTCATACGTTAGGTTAGGTTATTTAAGCCATGAAGTCTGAAAATGAGAGTTCTTTGTAATGAACAAGGCTGTATGCGGTATTCTAAATGCTATAGCCTTGATGATGAATGCAGTACCTGTGTTGTACGTTATAAACGCCTTATATTATTGAAACTGCAAACCCAAACCCCTTCAGCTTTTTAAGCTGTTTTCTACATCGCCATAACTGTTCAAGTAAAACGAATATGTCGAAATGCTCATTTGAACTATACAGGTTTAGTTAGTTTTGAATTTGCCCCAGGCTACACTTTTATTTCAATCCAAGAAAGCATCAAGCAACAATAAACTTACATTATTATCAGACTTTAGCATTGTTGATTGTGAGAATGCGATGCTTGTCTTAAAACAACGAGTAGATATGAATGAACAACTGAAACTTGAATATGAAAATTGAATTTAAAGCGTAGCGTAAAGGCAATTTAATGCGAATTTAAAATTTCTACGCCAAGTAACATTAACATTTGATTTCCTCTCATTGTCCACAGATTTAACATCCTATTCACACAGCTTTACTTTCTGAATAAGTACGTATATTTTATAGTCTAAACCCAAATAGGTACAGAATTAAGCGTCAAGCACAAGCGCTGAATTCCTATAAATGTACAACGCCATATATATTTCATTCTCAGTCAGTCAGACCATTATTATTTAGGTCAACTCAGCGTTCTGTTCTGAATCGAGAGGAGAGTCAGAAGGAAACCCCTTGATTTCGAAATTAGATAAATCCTATTACACACTACAGTTCTGCAGAAGGGTTTCAAATTCCATATAAAATAATCAAGGCAGAAATTTAATAAATAGGCAGGCGTCGTCTAATTGAACGGTTTACAATTTACCAAGGCTTCTTTTTCCTACTTCCTGGATCATGTTTCAGAATTTAATGTTATGTCAAACTCAAAATTCTGGTAAGTAATATGGCAAATAAATGGTAATTTCTACATGTCGAGCCAGGCTATTATTGAAAAATTCAAATTTTTAAAAGTAATGGCTGTACACAATGCTAGGGCTTGCTAGTTCGAATTAACGCAGGGAAATTCCACCGCGCTGTGTGAATAAAACGCATAGGTATGAATAAGCGAAATGCAGGAAGTTTGAAACTTGTTTGAAAAGTTTAACCTTTTAAAATGAGCATAAAAAATCCGCAAGATTTCCTGCATACAAACAATACAAAAACTTTAATTCAAAGAGAAATCAGAAAAACCCGTATGTTCATATGTAAAAAGAGAGAACAAGAAAACAGAGATTTTAATACTTGTATAGCTACGACGGCTTATTCTCGATTTCGATCCGCTTTGCCTTCTGCATGTTTGTGGATTGGAGAAGCTAAATCTTAAAGGTCAAAGCCATGACCTCATTTGGCTTTGTGTGTACGGATAATATTCAACAACGAACGGGATCGTAATGGAATATTTCTTAAGATAACACGGTAGTCTTAACAAAGGCCCTAAAACTGCGTGCGTACATGGATTTTAAAAACTCATGGTTAGCTATGGCGTCGTCTGATGTAAGATTAATAATAATAGCTATATAGCCAGAGAACAGCGAAATGCTTCAGATTCTGTGTTCTGCATTTATTGTACCATGCATGACTTTGACTTGGTATTTCATTTATGACCGACGAAAGCAAAAATATCGATTTTCAGGACGAGAATAGCTAACATGTGATATGCTCTTTTTGTGCTCACGTTTTTGGATTTCGAGGGAAGGTCTCTAATATTTGCAAAATGCCTGAAAATTTGGTTCAGGAAATTCTCAAGTTACCAATTTTTCTGAAGAAAACCTGAAATTCATGATATACACGCTACCCAGGACTAGGAAATTTTATTTGAAAGTTTGTGACGCCGGTACTTGGTACCCATATCGGTACGGGGTATCCCCTATAAAATATCTAGGCATCTGTACAATACTTCTTTCTAAATTCTGATGCTTTTTCTTAAGAATATCGATCGGAGCCGGAGCAAGTGTTTCCCTGCACCTGCACGAATGAACTTTTCCAGCACTATTGATTTGATATTTCTAAAAAAAAACACGAGATAAGCAAACTTGATAGTTCAAAGTTCTAAACCAAACTTTTACTGCGCAGAGTGCAGGTGTTTCGATTTTTTTCCTTTTGTATAAGGTGTGTTTCAGATCAAAGAACACAGGAAACGAGGAAACCATGAAACAAATTTGAATGCAAGCAACCCCCAGCTTGAATTCTTAAATCATGAATCATGTTGCCAATCCCGGTAATTCTATGACTTGTGATCTTGTAAAATGGCATAATACTAAACTAATAACGTCATTAGGTTCAGAGCAGGGATGTTTAGGCCTTAGGCCCATTAATAAAAACTTAAATATGTTGAATATTCAAAGGATTTTGTTCCTAACGATCAACTGACGATAATCGTTCATTAAAATTATTGAGCCAAAGGTATTAACGTGACATTCAGCACAAATTTGAATCTAGATTCAACTAAAATCCTTTATTTACCTCCTATGGACGCTTAACTGCATGAAATAGCAGCATTAATGGCTTCCAAGAACGCTTCGAACTACTGGGAAGTTGAATGCTAAATCTACTTGTATCTTTGTATCGATCATGGAATGACCAGGCGCTGAATAAAATAGCGGAGGGTCATTCAAGAACAAATTTTATATGTACATAATTCGCACAAACAAACAACTTTTTGCTCTGTCCCAGTTAACTTAAATGACGAGGAAGTGATGCGAATAAATGATTACGAAGAACTTAAAGCTTTTCACTTTTACTTTCCGTTTTCAAATTTACAAGTAATTTCCCACTTGTCACTCATTTCTTGAGAAATATCATTGGTAAAAATCAATCAAAACAATTCATTAGAAATAAATGGTGTTTTATAGCCTCAGCTGTAAGTATTTATAATAGGTGCTTATTTACTGTGCTAGGCCTACCTAGACTAAGTAACGACTAGAGAAAGTATCAACAATGCGTAAAGCGTTCAAGCGCCAAGCGCACGTGATGAATACGAAAGAATACAAAATACAATGGCGAATTTAAAGCGCTTTGTCTTCGTAGCTCTGCGTGACAGTGACACCGGACACCAGAACGACGCGTGGCTTAACCACGTGGCACGTGGTGGAAGCATCAACTCAATGTCATTTATACATTTATTTCCGGAACATAAAAGCATCGAGCATTTATCGCGACTATTCGCATTTGATTTATCCATCATATTAATCATCTTTTTCGCCATTATAAATAATTCGGAACCCGAAAAAGAGGAATTGTTTCAACATAAGTACTTATGCAATACATCACATGCATAATGCAAATGCATACCTATAAAATTCAATCCAAGACGTATTGATAACGACATATTTGATAATTCATGTTTCGGGTCATACCTGAAAATACGGACTGCACGCAGACAAGATGAGCTTATGAGCCTGAATTTTCCTGCCCTCACTGGACACGAGCGTGACATCCACGAAGCTCTCACGACTCAGCAACGTTGAGAAAAACGTGACGAAATTCGGTTGATGATTGTTCCAACGCAGACAGTACTCTCTGAGACTACTCCCACCCCCAGTAGTAGACCGATGACCCATTCCAGTACCACCTGTATTCTGTCCACTACCCAACCCCCCTTGTGGGGACGCGTTGGAGGACATTATTCTTCAATTGTTGTGTCCCAGTAGTAGTGTACCACCCTGTACTCAAGCAGCACTAGTTCACACGGGAGATTACAAAAGTGCGAGCACACCGATGGACGACTGAAAAACCACTCCCTGCTTCGTGTTCAATATTCAGAAATTCAGTGCGTGGTGGGATCGAATTCTGGTGAGCACATTCGTTCTCTTTTCTATTGAATTTTTTTTAGAGTTGTTCCAAAACGGAAACTGAAGATACGATAGTGGTTGAACAACGCAAGGCCAGAAAAAAAAACACAAGAGTACCAGCAAGCAAGCCGCGTAGCACTTCAGAAGACGAGATCCCCCAATTCAATATCCAACCTGTTTTTCTATACAAGTGATAGTGCTTGAACAACGCAAGGCCAGAAAAAAAAACACAAGAGTACCAGCAAGCAAGCCGCGTAGCACTTCAGAAGACGAGATCCCCCAATTCAATATCCAACCTGTTTTTCTATACAAGACACTTTGATATTTTTCCTTCAGTTCGTTCCGTTCTAATGCGCTTCCCCACCCACTAATAATACTGCAGATACATAGTCGAATGAGTTTTGGTCGTCGTTCCCCGTCAAAAAATTTTGAGCATACTTCTTGTGACTTGCTAGATGAGGTTCTCTGTTTGAACGAGTCGTAGTAGTAAATGAGTGAGTCAAAAAACTTGATAGTGAGTATATTGATGATGAGTGCATAGCTGATGATGATGGCCTTTGAAAAGAGCTTTATGATAAAAAGTTCTCTATAAGCTCAGAAAAACAGAGAAATCTCTTCTAAATCCAATCCAACTTCCCTTTGAGGACTACACCTAGTATTTTTGAATGCTCTCTGCTGCTCTGAACAGAACAAGACAAGAGAGCTGTACATAGATGTGCAAGTGTGTGTGGTGGAAGGTCCCTTGTGAGCCATTGGCTCACCAAACACTGCTGTCGTCATCACTTTGGGCTGGCCAGGCTCTTGGAATGACTTTTTGCGAAATTCTATTACGTGGCATTACGCAGATCTAGTCCTAGCCTCTACTAGGAGTTTTGTACACTTGTTCTGAACGACGGGTACATTTCCGTTCAGCTGGTATGCCTAGACGCCTAGACACATTAGAGCATCTAATTATGTTATGTACTGCAAAATACGGATTTGATGCTATTGTGATATAATGCAAATCTATTAGAATTTACTACACAATGCTAAAATCTAAGGCCTTTGAATTCAAATTATTATTTAATCCCAGTCAAGAACAAATTCGCATTCTTCTTAAGTAACTAGGTATTATGCCCTGTTCAATAACATTTTATGATTTAATTGCATAATAATATTACATATCCACGAGCTGTTTGCATCAACTCATTCTCATAACTTAAGGGTGACGTGTGACACGTCGCCTAGATTTATGCGAAATGTAAGAAAATACAGAGTCGAATATATTAATTGTACTGTGCACTTGAAAACTTGGGTTTGCTTTTTTTCTGGATAACGAAGTATATAATTGTATAAAATTCCTGGATATTGTTCAGTTCAAATGCTTTAAGCAATGGGGGTGATGGACCGTGGAAGCTTCTATAAATATGTAGTTTTAGCAGTTAGCATTTAGCATAGGGCCGGTTCCGGTCGTCTCGTGTGGACCTGACCTAGTCAGCCGGCATTGCATCGTCATTGACCAATCATCATTTATCATAGATGAAAACTTTTGAGAATTAATCAGGTCTGGATGATAATCAAATCAGCCATCCCTATTACTACATAGGTACTGCATTTAATATGCTCTCGGAAACGACCTGTGAACCAATATAGAAGTTGGTGGCAAGCTTCATGACGATGACTGATGACTTTGATAATCGCCTGTCGTTCCGTGGCGCCCGCCCTTGGCCCTTCTGACCTGATTGCATAAAATACTTCAATACCCGCATACAGTAGCGTGGCCAGGATCCCATTTCGGGGGGGGCCCAAAATTTTTATAATTACGCGATTATTTAGAGCGCCGGAGGCGCTCAAAATTTTGGGTTTTTTGCTCTCAAATA
>VNWX01000717.1:0-19129 GCA_009869905.1 Ceratophysella communis | reverse complement strand
TCAAATCAGAATTGGGTGTTCTGAACTGGGGGTTATTTTTGAAAAGGAAGAAAGACTCCATATGGTTTTAAGTTGAGAGGCGTTAAGGCAGTGTCGCGAAGTTGAAGTATCCGCGACCTTGGCGAAAACTTGCTAATGGTTGGTTTCATCAACTGGTTTCCAGCGAAGCTTATTCTCAATTTTTGTTCGATTAAATTATAATTTACTAATTTTCCCCCGGTTGTTACGCAAATCTTTTTTAAATATTGTGTTAAAAATATAAATTTGCAAGAATTGTGAGCAATCCAGCGCTTTAGTGCAAGTTATACGTACCCGCTCAAAATATTCTCGTTTTTATTCGCATAAATTTCACAGAAAATTCCATTTTCTAGACCTGCCTTAAGGTAAAAAGCATAAGGTCTATCGCTTGTGGTGAAAGTGGGTTCAAAGAGAAAGCCCAGACTTGCTGGGATTCGGATCAAGTTCCCAGTATGTCTGCAAATCAAGTATTTATGACTGAAATCCGCGCGTGGAGCGGATTCGGGAAAAAAGATCAAAGCTGGATACTCCGTAAGGCATTACGTCGACATAGAAGGGAACAACTGTTGATTCAACGTGTCTTTTCTCTAGAAAAGCTGTGCTCTGGCTTACTACTTTCTATTCCAGGAATATGAGTAGTTGCCAATGGCAGTTTAAACTGTAATTTAATTTAGCCAAAACTTCAATTGAATTAAAAATACTTTGCGACTAGTTTTCTATTTTCTCTATTGAGTTACCTGACACGTACAGTTTGATCATTGCCGGAAACAAAAGGATTCAAACAAAAGTAGACAGAAGTTTGGAAATTGTCTTCGTGTTTCTGGTTGTCCACAATTGTTCAGTAAAAATAGACGTCCAAAGACATAAATGCTGCGACCATTTTTGTTGTGTCGTTTCTATTTAATTTCAATTGTCTATTGTGTCCAAGACTGTGTTGGGTAAATATGGATCCAAGGGAGTAGCTCTTTAAAATAGCACGATTGCAAAAAAGAGAATTTCAGAGACGCCAGGGTTGTTAATTGAGTCAGAATTATCTATGCATGCCGTAAATAAGCCCTGATACTGATTTTCTGAACCATGCATAGTTTTTCAAATTTAGGAGATGAAATTTTAATTCTTGGTAATTTTTAAATATTCGAAATTCAGTCCAAATATTTCTTCAAGAAAGACAGCAGCATCTCTAAATTATCAACCCCAATTTTCGTTCACAAATGAGATCAGACTATGCACATGACGACGAGACGAGACAACAGACATGGGATGGGTTTAAGTTGTCAAGCTAAAGCTCAGTCTGATTGTTCATTGTCATTAGTCTTGGTTTGCTTGTCTGTTCCTGGCTTGGCAGATGAACAGTAACACTGCCTTCTTCTGCAGCTAAAAGTCTAAATCTGTCCTCGACGACGACTACCTTCGTAAGTCCAACTGCCAAGAATAAATCGCTTGAGTACCCAAACCTATTTTTACTTCAAATACTGCATTTCCTTGATCTAATTTTGGTCCGGGGATTTTGGAATCAAGTACAAAGTGCATGCTCACACAGAGTAGGTCATAGTAGGCTGGAACCTATTTCCATGTGTGGAATATGTTTGAATACTAAGGTTGTACTACATGCAAGGCTGGAGGCGGTGATATTCATTTGCAAATTGTGCCAAATTTTTAGCGTTATTTCTTAACAGCATGAAAATCTGAGGCCTAATTTTTTCCTATACCTTATACCATTAATGCACCGTAAAATATAGAGATTTAAGAACAAGCGTCGTCAATCTCAGGTCAAATATCGGTCGTATGATTCATAGAATTAGTTGATTACCCATACCACACGCAGAGGTCTTCCCCAGTGGGCTAATACGGGATAGTTGCACTAGTAATATCTGGAATTTGAATAGTGGTATTAATATTAACGATATGAGCAATATCGGCTTTGCCGCGTATGAGCCATCATAATAAAGCTACACTGTATCACGATATTAGAGTAGCCCAGTAGTAGTGGCAGACAATATGGCGCTAAATTATTGTAAATAAACATTGCCAAACTTATATGAGTTTGCCGGAGCCACAAAAGGACCTGATTAGGAGTCCATATCTCCCCACAAAACCAGGAAATGCCCAATTAGACTCCTAATGGCCTACTGTGTGGTGGAACTTTTTGGCTCCAGATGGTCCGTTAAATATTTCAATTTACCTGCATTGATTTCAGCAAGTATACAGCAGGCTCTGCTGTGCTGTAAAGGCGGAGATGGGGCGGTTCGAAGGTTGGAATTTGGCAATAAAACAGAAATAGTTATGGGTGAAGTCGACAAAGAGCCTTGGATCAGAGCCCTGTAACTCACAAGGTGAAGCAGTTTCGCATTTTCATGCAGTGCAATACACTTAAGGCAAGCTGCGGGTGCACTTATTTCCTAACCATTTTTATGAAGCTAGCTGCAAAAGGACAGCTATGAACCCGTAACCTAGGTCCAATCTTCAGATTCCGGGCTGTACCTTAGTGATAGTGTCCTGGTCAGTTGAACCTCGGGTATTTCGGTTCGGTTCAAGCTTTTTGTTGGCTATTGTCGGGACAGGAGCGTCGCACTGATACATAATACATAAAATTGGCAATGAGCTTAAGTTTTTTCATTATTTCTGCTTATAAAACAGCCTTAAATGACGCTGACCAAACTGACCAAGCACTTACGAGTAGCAACCATAATAGTGCAGTTCTGCATTCAGCCAAGGCACACAGGAACTCAATTCGGTACGACCCAATAAATTGGGGAACGAACTGCTCTGATGCAGCTAATAATAGGGTGTGTATATATATGTAGCAACAAAGACACACTCTCCCTGACAGACAGATTTTTATTGGATTCTTATTTATTTATTTTACGACCACTACGAGCGTCGGCCTAAGCAGATTTCCTTTAGTATATTATTTTATGGTCTCTTTCAATCTTTTATTACACCTGCCACTAGCTTTTTTCTTATTTGCGAAATATATACTTAAGCCAGTGACCTGCGTTTCAATTGAACGTTCTAAAGCTCTAGCTTTAAGTGTTTTCCCGTGTCAATTGAGCATATAATAATTTCCCTACCGTACAAGACTGCCAGCCAGAATACCTCTTGGGAGCTGAACCATGAACTATATTGTATTGTTATGAGTAAATTGACTTACGAATTCCTAACCTATCACAAAAATCTGGCATTTAGACTGTAGTAAAGTTTTTTTTAACACAAAATACAAAAATATTATTCCTCGTACGGCGTCCTCGTTTTTTTTTATTATCTACGCCTTTATTTTTTTTATACTATTTCAGCAAATATTAGTCCTGTTCTCTCTGTTGACATGGACCGGATTTGTGGGGAATATGCAGTTCATTCATCTTTCTGAGAAGAGAGTGAAGAGACGACGACTCAGTCAGCATCAGCGGATATTTGCTCACAAAGCCAAAGCCAGATTACACTCGGCAGTAGAATGACATAATTGTGCAATAGATTGGTAATACTATTGCCGATATGTCAAGACATGATTGACGGGTTCAACTTGAAGAGCACTTATGTAAATTTTATATTCTCAAGTCCTTATGCAAATTTCCGAATAGTATTAGTAGCAAAGATATCAAGTCTAGAATAGGTTTTTTACGACAAAACAAACTGACAGTTTTTTTATTTAAATTTTTATTTCGTACAATGAACTCACAAAGTTATATTGTTCCGACTACGTGTATTATATTCAATTGAGTTGATGATATGAGAAAATGCATGGGAAGATGTTTTCAATTGAGAGAGAAAAATGCTGGGCTGGCTCAATAAATAAAATAAAATGCAAATACTTTTGGGAGTTTTCAATTTCGTAGTCAAAGCTGTGTCAACAGAACGGAAAAGAGGGTTCAATAGTTTTTGTATGGAGATAAATAACAATATTATTCCTGGGATGATCTCTGACTTACGGGCAGTCAATTCTTATGCATACTGCGAACTCCGGTGGAATGACTCACTCCAAACAATGCCATTTTCGGGAATTTGCTGACTTTAGCATCTGTTTTGGTGCGTATGGGATCGTCAGCGGATTTGTTAGTATGCATGAAGGATGTTTGAGCTACCAGGAATTTTACGTGCATTACTATGAACACGTCATTGCGGTGCTTATGCTTATTATATGACTTTGAATTGCAAATTAAATTTTGAGCGTAGCATCATACGTCTTAGTAACGTCGCAAGTAAATAAACATGGAATTCCGCACGGTAATTCATATGTAGTAAATAGTATTTAAATTTATTTTAAGGAGCTTGAAGTTCAGGCATAATCCTAGTCATGGTATGCACGTACGCAGGATTACTAGCAGTTCATCATTGCTAGTATAAATTTTTGTATAACCCAGAAATTTAAAATTTACCCATTAAATAATATTTATCATATATTTCATTGTATGGACTTAGGTAGCCCGTTAAACTCGACCGCTAAGATTTTCAAAGTAGACGCTAATTTAAATTTTGCGCTGAGCCAAGGCCTGGAGCTTATTAATCTGTTTTTGAGCTGGCACACCTTTTTCCCCATTATCTGAAATGATTAATTGATTGATTAATTATAGAATCTGAAGTGTTCCAGGTATATGCTAAATTATTTCTAAATTCAGATCCGGGTACCTAATAATCCTCTGTTTACATAACGCCAAACTAAATATAAATTCTATTAAGCTCCGTGCTACTAGTTGGCTTGGCTTGGACGTCACCTGAACAGACCTTCATATTGACGCTTATCTTAGTATTGAATTAACTCCACGTGTGTCCGTCAACTATTGACAAATTACCCAATGACCTAGAGCGGAGTTGTCAATGGAAAGTCTCGAGTACTGTATTGCATTCATTGTACAGGGCGCGGTGTGAGGTTAATTGACTACTGAAAGCCGATATTACATCAATTAGAGCACGCTTATGTCAAGTCCTAAAGGTAACAAGTGTGTTTTGCATTTTGCATCAACAGTTTTGTCTCGGAAGTACACAGGTTCAATTGACTATGATGAATTGAAAAAATGTAAATAAACATACTGTAACCTTAGCAGATCCGGTTCAGGAACCGTAAGGTGAAATAACTAATATATAATGCAACGTGAGCGTAATATAAGCTCGAACTGGAATTCACGGTAATTGAAAACCTGCTTACGTCTGGTTATGATAAATATAAACTTCAACCGCAGTGTCTCTGCACTTATAGGGGGTACATAAAGTATGTAAGTTTATATCATGTACCAACCTACGTATTCTATTGTATTTTTTCTGAGGAATCTGCAAACGTACGACAGCGCAGATCTTCGCTCAATGACGCCCCGTGTTACTTCATCCGCAATCCTTGATTGATTACCTTTGTCCCTTTGGTAATGCATAGACAATGTAATCGATCCCCTAATATTGAAAAGTTATATATGAATGGATATGTATGAGTTTATTAGGTATTGTTGAGTATTCAGTACAGTGGAATGTGCAAGCATTAGTAAATTCTACGCGTTTATCAGAAGGACAAGGTACACACAGAGATTTACGGGGTTGTAAAGTGAAGTTAAATATATAGATTATGATTCTAGGGTACAATATTGCCATGAATTCCTCTGACGCACGCGCACATGAGTCAATTTTCTACTGAACATGAATCAAGCTCATAGTGAAATGAACCGAGTCCAACTCATCTTGAAACTGAACCGAGCCGATCTGAGACTGGATCATAAAAATAACATTTTATCAATAGTCATCAATGCTCCATTTTTTATTCAATGAAACCAGCCACATCCCGTCTCTGGGTTGGCCTGTTTGCATGAGCTTTCTACGGAAGTGTGTAATGCCTTAAGACGAAAGAAATGTTCATTGATTTGCGGAAGGAAGTTGGTCGTTGGCCGTGGTTGGGAATGGCTCGAGTGCGGAATGTATTGGGTGGGTAACGGGAGTGTGAAAAGAAAAGGGGTCATCAAACCAGAAAGGTCTAACGGCTTTTTCCACACCTATTACACCAAATAAGTATTACAGGAGAACTGTGTGAAGAGATATTCGCAATGGGCTCCAATTCATCTGTTGCTCTGTCTTCTTCGTCTGCTCAGCCAGCCACTCACATGCTTTAATACTCAACAATCCTCGACGCCGACTAAAGATTGGAATTTGCAAGGAATTTGACGAAGCTCGAAATGGCGAAAATTAGAAACAATGGGCGGGTTGGTAGAGTTACGTTCTTGAATCTGTCAGTTCAGAATCGTAGATTTTCAAAAAAAAAAGACTCAAATTTGTTGCACTTAAATGGTACTACAGCGCAAATATTTTTTTAATAGATATTAAAATGCAGAGCTTGGTTCGGCATTTTCAATCTAGTAACACCGAAAACTATGATATTTGACTCTTGCTCTTACAGGTATTCAGAGATTCATAATTTAAAAGCAAGAAGTTCAAGCTGAAGTATGATTTATTTGAATAAGATTCATATTAATTCCGTTTTTAGACGTATTTCGCTGTTTTCGCCTTCGCCAAACATGCCCGACAGCAGGGAAGAATGGAATAAAAAAGAAAGTGGGACACAAGTGGCAGAAGATACGACGAAAATTTACTTAATCCTAACTGTTGATCCTTCGCAATATCTTAGGCGGAAACTCTTCTGACTGACTGCCGAAATAATAAAAAAAAAAACATCCACCACACTGCATACCTTACGGTACTCGCAGAAATTCCTTCGTACAATTACGAGGAGACAGACATGGGTACCCGAATACTATAAGCCGAGGTACTATATGATTCATTCATAGTTCTCAATGCACAGTGAAAGGAAAAGCCTTAATTACACCAGAAAGCCTTTTAAGGACCCTTCAAGGATTCACCCAGTGATTAATGCTACGATGGAATTTTATTTGAAATTCGTGCTGGGATCCAAGACAAAAACCAGTCTACAGGCTGTCATCTTCCAAGATTTTCCAAGTATTGAGATTTGAAATAGATGGCTAACTACCAGGTCAGGAATTAGAAGGGGGAAACCAATTAAAGTGCAGTCGGAATTGCATGGCAGTTACACAAACTCTGGCGACGACGAATGCAGTCCTCCTGACATTGTTTAGGGCACGGCTTGGCAATGAGTGAGAGCGACAGCATGATCAGCTTAAACGCGTTCTCCTTGAAATCAATGAAGGGAAGATTTATGAAGTTTTAAATTGATACGACGCCCACATTAATAATTACTAACGAAAAAATGCATTTTTTTTTAGTTCAGAGCATTTAAATAAGCATCTATTCACTTGACTTTGTAACTCGCCGAAGGTTTTTATGATCTGTGACCATGTCGAAAATTGGTGGGCCTTCTATGCTATTAAAAAATTAGACGACATAATTTTTGACCATGCCATCCAGTGCATTTGCATTGAGAGACTCTGATTCAGGAAGTTGTTGAGAGTCCATGTGCTCTATTGAGAGCTGAGATACGAGATACGAGATCTCTTGTTTGTAAATATTGAGTAGAGCCTCAGTGCATCCTCGATCACGATCCCAAGGAGTGTATATGTAGGAAGTGACGTCAGGTTTTTTTTTGTGTGTGTTGGAGGAGAATTAAATTCCGAAAGGAAAAATGCATGCATAATTCTTGTCTTGAATCATTGAAGCTCTTTTGCAAGGTCTGTTGTTTGTGGGCTTGGGGGGCTTGGGATTTTTATTAGGTCACCAAGTAAGAGTTGTGCTGTGTTCGAGGCTGCTGGCTGCTCTAACAGTAAATCTTCCACTACTATACAGCTTCAATCACAGATGCATCTCCTTCTATTGACAACATCGTTGTGTTTGTAAACATTACCCTTCTCTACGCTACATCTTATTTGTACTTCAACTATGTCTCTCGAATAACATCAATATGCATGCAGTCATTACGAGTATTCAATACCAGAGATTTCAAAAATGGGCACGCTCGAATTGATTTATTATGCGCTTGTGCAGACGCTTGGGCACAAAACTGTTTCTAAGATTCGCGCGACTTTTCGAATAACAGTCAAAACCTTTGCGCATTAAATTGCTAAGCAAATTATATATACGTTTCCGTGAGCATATTTCCGCAAAATACTCGAATTCAAGCAGGCAAAACTCACAAATCTAGGCTTAAAACCCTGTAACTTGTATATTAAATTTACTATCAGCTTTGAAGGAATGCATACCTAATATTTAATTCAGCAATGCAGTTAAATTTCTCGACGTGATTACGCATAACACCTTGTGAGAATTACCGTTCTTGAGAATTCCTACTGATTACATGGATCATGGAGCCGACTAATTTCTCCAAATTTCAAGCCAAAATACACGGCGAATATTTAGGGAAATGAGTAGCTAAGTACCTTCAGCATGCCCGCCCAAGCTCAAGGTACAAATCTAAGGCTAAATACTTAATAAATATCATGGTTTCGTAATACTAATGACTCCTAATTACTTCCATGAGCTGTGGTGTAATGCGTGTAATTCCTCTGATGCTATCATCAACAGCCCCTTCGACCTTCCGTTCAAGCATTAGTGCGGAAGTGGGGCTCTTTAATAACCAATCCTTATTCTGCCTTTACCGCAGCTCATCAGATGAAACTAAACGTTTTCAGTGATTCTGTAGCAGCAGCCAGTTGTCGACTAAACAGAAGTACAGGTGCAAGGCTTCAATTAAAAGGTTACTTTGCCTCATTGTCAGATTTAGAGACGCATAAACCTCATTTCTTGGCTATAATGCCACACGCAGCCAGCCTAGCATAGCACCTCGTGGAAATTAAATAAGTGGGACATGGGGAATTTTCATTCAGCTCCACGCAGAGCTCGTCAGATTTAAGGCTTGTCTCCCTCCGTCTCTATTTCTGTTTTTATGTTGTAAGACGAGCGGAAAGTCAAATTATTCATATAAAATCATAAAATACCATTATTAAAGAACGTTCGAGAAATATCAGGCATATCAAGATGGGCAGGCCGGGGTTGCGGATATCGTAGTATTTTATTCATTAGCGTTGGCTAGTAGTGCTGGCTGGTTTTACTAGTATTTTCTGTATTGTACTGAATGACCTTAGCCTCATTCCATACACAACATCTAATCGCCTTGCAAAATATAAACACTCACACGCTACTACTACGCTCAACAACAGACCAAACCAGACAAAGTCATTCTCATTCAGAATTCGACATAGTCCAGCTAGTGTAGCACGATAGTCGGACTTGATTGAGATTGTTGAGGAAAGACGCCGCCGCTCAGAGGGAGCGTAGAAACGAGTTAAGCCCTTGTTTTCTAGTCAAAGTAATTAACATGAATTTGAAGAGCTTTCATGGGAAGTTACAATAGTCTGGCTTTGGTTTGGCCTAGTAAATATTATTCACCTAAATATTTACAGTGATTGCGACTTATCTAAAAGTATCAGGAAATGCGGAACTCATGTGAGGCTCAACTCAAATCTCCCTGGAGAATCTTAATTACGGAAATTTACTGTTTATTAAAACAGACAGTAGGTACTTCCACTACTTTCGTGAAACGAAATAAACGTTTTACAGCAGCAGCACCAGTCTCTGTCCAGGAATTGGGGATGTTTTCTCGCGGAATCTCTTTTCTCAGAAATTCCCTTGTTTTCAAATGATGAAATGATGTTCTGTTTATGTTAGTTAGAGCTAAAATTAGCATATTTATGCTAAAATAAGCCCGAACCTTGTCAGGTCTTCATGTATGCAGAACATAATAGATTCCACCTGTTCACTACAACAGGGAACGACGTACTAAAAATTTCACCCCCTGATTTAATCGGATTTCTAGGAATTGGCAGCTCTTTGAAGCCTCGCGAAGCCAACCATGTGCAGCATCTCACTTTCCAATGCTATGGTATGCTATCACTACTGCTGAATTCTTGGAATACCGAGGCTAAATTCTATCAGTGTTCTATGTGCACATATTAATACCTTCGTGTGGGAGTGCAGGCAAAGTAATGGATGAAAATGATGAATTGAATTTACTATACTGCTCATTTTATGTTTATATTTTGTATGCCACACGGCTTTAGTAGGTCGTATTGATAAAGATTGGCTTATCGGCAAACACTCTTGCGAAGCCATGACTGCTATCATTGTGTACATAGTTTCTGCATCCCGCGTAAAACTACCGGGGTTGTTCTTAGGATTTCGAATTTTATGTACCTTGGAATTTTATGAATTTGAATCTTAAAAAATGCTTCCGAAATATGTGCAACACCTTACACGCGCCGTTAGAGGACTTAAAGCGCGGACAAATACCGAATTGGCCACTAAAGAGCCGTGACTAGCTTTAGTTTTAATTTTTAATTGCTGCTGCTCGCGATCTAATTAAGCAAAAACGGAACTGCTTCAACAGAAGCATTGTTTCAGAAAAAATGAATGAGATCCATAGTCTGGTCTGTCTGGTGTCCCAAAAGTGAGCAGAGCACCTTCAGCGTGACATGTAATGTAAACAAACACACCCCCATCGTTTCTATTCCGGCCACGCAATGGTGATAAAGGCGTGTGTAACTGGGAAATTCCGTCTTCCGTCCACAATCACTTCGTTCTGGGAAGGTGTCAACTGATGGTCATTAAGTTTCCGCAGTGGAGCAGAAGCTAAATAAATGCGGTAGGATAATAGTGACAGATAAGAAATAGGCGCCGCTTACGTGGCGCGGAAAGGTAGATGCTTGACGCATGAAGCTATTTTAAGGATCGATCCCAAGATTTTGCTGCGTGGCAGGCGTCAATTTTCTGACGAAAGTTCAAATAAAAGGGAAATACAGATGTATTGATCTGTATGTATTGATGCAGTCGTCGGTGCTAAAGTACAGTGGTAGATACCAGAAGGAACAGGGTTTCGATCCACTGCTAATGGAACTACATAACTTGGCCATTCTAAATGAAACAGCGGGTAAGGAGAGTCTGTGAACCGAACTCTTGGGTTCACGCTCATATTTGTATTGCAAAGACGCTTAGTGACTAGCGGGAAGATTTGAATTTACGCCGCCCTTAATGGTTATTTAAATCGAGCAGAAGTTGATGAATTTTAGCCAGAACTTAATTGCTATCATTGCTATATTTTTGTTTTGTTTTTTTTTTTAAAAAATGGTGTTAAGGATCGAACGATGAATGAACTATTATTGCAATTATGAACGCCCGGCCGACAAACTGAGATGTTTGACTTGAGAGAAAGAATTGATAATTACATGGTAGTGATCCTTCTGATGGAGTGGAATGCATTATGAAGTGCTAACTGGTGGGATTGGGACTAATGACAGAAGCCAGCATCAGCAGGGTTACTTTATTTATGGTCTGGTCTGGCTCTGCTTCGCTGCCTTCATGTGTGCATTATTGTTGTATGCTTGTGAAAGTTTGTTCACACCCCAGCTAGCTCAGACGAGACAGACAGAGTCCATGGGTCCGCAGAGACGACAAGTGTATACTAATATTAAACTAACGGACTCCCACTAATTTCCATTATTAGCCATAAATATTAAAACATGAGCTCGGTCTTCTGAACCAATACTATGTCTATATCTAATGGTAACTTCGGTCTAAACGCTACACCGTCTGGTATTCCTAAAATCCATTCTTCATAGCCTAGAACATAGTACTGTATACTGGTTTGGTCTTAGCTTAGCTTGTCACTGATTGGCTAATCCCAGAGACCCAGACACACGAAGCCTAATGATTTCACACAGAAGGATAGCGTGGGAATGGCAATGATCTGGGTTCTGAAATTTCTAAATGCGTTTTTTATTTAAAACTAATGAAAATGCTCTCATTCTGTTCCATGATGTATAGCTCATGTCTGCCACTAATTTGAAAATAATAGTCGAGAAACGTAATAACGGAATGTAATCCTAGAATAAACAGGGCCTGATACAATTGTATATTGGAAGCATTTAACAGTAAATGTAGTGTAATGTGATATCTACTCTTTTGGGTGTCTGGCTTGGCTGGACAGTGACATGAATTCATGTCTCCACCTATCAGTTTTACCTTGCCTTTGTTGACAGAGTGACAATGACTCCGAGTTGCCTGCCTGCCTGACTATTTGGGGTGACAAAAGTCTCGTGCAAATAATGACAGAAAAACGCCGGACAAGGGGAAGACGCACAAAATGTAAATAATTCTACCGTCTGCCGCCGTACACAATGTCTATAGTATCAAAATTTATGTATTCCGAGGATGGCAGCTGTAAACCGGCATTTGATGAGTAAAATATGCATATTATCCATAATCCGTATTTTTGCATTGGAATCTGGGAAATTGTAGTTCAGATAATGGGAAATTCTATGACGATGGGCCATATTGGCCTCAAAACAGGGGAAAATCCAAGATACACTATGCCTATTCAATCGTTTGACCTAATTTCGAATCCGTCCATAACTGTGTGTGTGTGAGAGAGATAAATATAGGCCCCAGAACGGATAAAATACTGCCTACCTAGCTTCAACTTGCTTTGGCTGGCATGCCAATTTACAATATATTATGTGTACAGAAGCCAAGCCACAGCCCACGCCCTCCTATTGCTCCTATCTCCGTCCGTAAATAGAACTTACTGAGACGAAAAATCCCTCCTTTTGATAAAGAGGAGATTATTACATAATCATTTTATTTTCTACCTGTCATTGAACGTTGTTTAACACAGCTACGGCTGCAGGTACTTTGCCCAGACACTTTTTTTTTGCTGCTTGAGTGCCAAAATGTTGATTGGGGTAGACGTAAAGTGTAAAGTGAAAGTACAATTTGCGAATTGAGGAATCGGGCATAGCATAATAGATTCTGCAGTAATTGTACTTGTTTCGTACCAGGCTCTGTACTTACATACTATGGTATCAGCTTAATGACAGAACAATTTCGACAATAAAATTAAATGGTCTACTTTAAGGGCAGCTTGGTTTGCTCTTTAGCCAAATTGTTTCATTTAATTTGAATCCATGAAACATGTAACGAGACCAGGCCAAAAACATGTAAAACTAATTTTACGACGCTGTAAAATTACACCGTTTTTATTATGCGCACAGCCTGATGACGCCAAGCCAACACCCAATCCGTGCTACTCATCTTTAACTTCTTTGAAGAGTGCAAGTTGTATCCTATGACTACTTTGTGTCTTTTGACAAGTGCGATGTTGACCCAGTCTCCCAGTCAGTGGAGGTCGAGAGACTTCGAGACGCTTTGAATTCGCTCTATGCTTCTCCTATTGCAAAATACAGTCATCACCATTAGAGTGCCTCGTGTCTGGTACCCATTGCCTGCAACAATGCTTCAATTTTGCACAGTGAACATAGCGAAGCCTAGCTTCGAAGCTTTAAACCTTCGAACAATGCCATGGAGACGCTAATAAGAGCGTCTCGGCGTGAAACCCCAAGGCAAAATCACAGCTTAATATGCAATGTAATCCTAGGTGCATATTTAGTATCTTCCATAGGCTATCTGCAAAGTCTGGCTTGAGAGCAGTCTCGTCATAGTGAAACTTTCTTTTTTTTTTCATTGTAAAAATTGTAAACATTGTAAGGCAATGGTGGTATAGTCCGGTATATTTTGCATTACTTGAGATGGGAATTCTGATAAGCCTAACTTGGGCTTCAAGAAGTACCGTATGAATACAGCCTGCAAGAAGCCAATACTACACGGCTGCAGCTTAAATCTTAAGGTGGCTTTGAGCTTCAGGCCTAGGTAGAATCGTCGTTAGTGCTCAGGCCATAATAATAATAAAGAGTTTACCCAATCCACCCATGACCTAATCCTCAATTCTGTTCTCTTCTACGTCTTACGTACGTCGTCGTAGGTACTAAACTTCTTCAACGTCGACGCTCTTGAATGAGGGACTGACGGACTTAAGGAGGTGCCGTTGCGTTATGTTAGTCTTTAGTGCATAGCCTCGATTTCATTCAGACCTGACGTACCTACATAAAAAATCCCAAAATGTACTTTCAATTTTACGTTAACATCTTAATCAGGAAATTAGGTAAGACGTGTAATTAGTACCGGAAGTTATTTCTTCCGGTGGATGGACGCAGGCAAATAGGGGTAATGCGAGACAGGTTCAGCGTGCAGTTCAGTGTCTTCATATATGAATGGCCGACTTGGATTAATAAATTCTATATGAATTAACCTCTGAAATTCTTATAGTGACGCGTGATACGATCTTGTAAATTAAACAGATTTTATGTGACTATGGAGGAATGCAAAATTGCCATCGGCCAGCCTGAGGCATACAAGAGAGTTACCTTCCGTGCAAAGTCCATTAGAGGACTACGCAGTTTGCCAAAGTACAGTAACCTGACGTTGTTGTGGGTATAAAGCTCCGCCACCAGCCCCAGACAGATTGTATCTTTTTGAGAGAGGAAAAGGTGGATGGAGTACAACAGGAAAAACCAAAATATAAGATGTCCCCGTCCCACAACATTTGTTATTATCTTTTCAGCATGAAGTTTGGACATGTGACAATAAGAAGCGACGGACACACACACAAAAATGACACAGAAATTGTCCAAATTTATATCAGTAGAGTCAATCTTCGCCTTGTAGAAAATAAATAATAAAATCCCGATTATTTTGATTTTCTTGGGTGCTAGTTCTTGGCACACTAAAGTTATTGAATTTTCAGTCAGAGTCTAGCATATGGCAGGTTGCATGATAGGTCTGAGTAGACCATGCGTGACAATTAAAATTGTCTGGGGCTGGGTGCATCCGGAGACAAAGTATTCGGCTTGGCATTCATGTGCGAATTTAGCGAAACAAAGGATGATTAAAATATTTTGCAGAATATGGCGGAGTATTGGAGGTTCTTAATACTATAATTTTCTAATTCTAAAGAAACGAAATTTTTCTAAGCGTTTTTTATTCGAATTTGCGACAGACAGAATTCCAAACGCACAATGTACAAAGAATGAAATGGCGTTCTTCGCGCGACAATTTAACAGGCTTCGGAACCCCAAATATTAGGATGCTTGCTTTCGCTTGCTTGATGCATTTTGAGGGTAAATGACTGGACTAAATCCTATGTCTGGTTTTTTTGGCGAGATCTGTGTTGTGCAGGTTCATTCTTCATCTTTTCACTGCCTTCTTGTCTGTAGCCTCTTATTCAGTGAACGTGACTGATCTTGAACGCCTTAACAACAACTGTCGAACAAGCTGTGGGAAGTCTGAAGTGAGCTCAAGCAGGGACAATGGGGTAGGGTCAGGAGTTTTTTGTACTGCTTTGTATTGCCAAATATTTATTTACTTGTCTGGTAAAATCATTCTCTGTGCTTTTTGCTCCTTCCGATTACTGTACTACCTTAATAATTGACAGATTGAGACGTCTGCGATGCCACGCTCGTCAGAATCCCTCCCTACTGTGCTTTCGAAGTTAATGAGGAAAGCGTAGACAGAATGTAGCAAGTCTTTAGTGCAGAAATCTGGTGAAATTGTTGCATTCACTCTTGCATTTTGTAGTTTTGGCAAGCGTTCCGACTTTTGATTGAAAATCGCAGTCTGATGGATTAAATATGTAAAGATTCTAATCAGACGATATTGCGAGGTCAAAATAAGGGAGGATTTCGTCTACAAGCAGAAGTCAGCACCATAAGATGTGCGCCCTCTCCGGGTTTTGGTGCAGTAATACAGTCTTAATTTGAGCTATATCGGTACCTACTCCACTTGTTGCACTTGCAGCAATAATGTACCTACCAGGAATTATTCCTGACTCTTCTGGCCCACTTTGTTAAGCCTCTAAAATCAAGGCAGCGGAATATGATGGAGAATTTAATGCAAAAATGTAGCCTATGATTCTACAGCCTGTCAATTAGTAGTACATAGAGTTTTCTCCTGATTACAAATTCTAGGAGAGTACACCTCCTCCATGTCCCTTCCAACTAATGAGGCTTTGGTTCAACGTGCCAAGTCCAAGTTTTTTTTTAATGCTGAGCTCGTCTGGTTTCTTTGCAAAAATTACAAAATCTCCAACCTCTTCTTCTCTTTACTCGTGTTTCTTATTTTGCAAATACCCCATCACTCTTACACATGCTATGCAGGCATCAGGCAGCTCAGAGCCCTGCCTGCATTCCAAACTAATTCGTTCTCGTCACTCGTGAAAGTTTATATCATTCTCACGTTTTGCACTCAATTGCATTCTGATGCTTTGTCGCTATTTTTTGCAGAAAAGTTATATGAAAAAAAGTTTGGATCTCTGACTCTGTCTGCATGAAGATGAGTCGTGTCTGCTTTATCTCGTTCACAGTTTGCATGGACTGCACTTTGCAAAATTGTTGGATATTGCAGAACTCATCATGAGTTGCGGTGCTATCTTTATGGGCCGAGGACGAGGACGGACTAACTTAGACTCAGTCGAGGCCAGGCCAGGGCGCCATTTACCAAAAATTCGTTAATGCACTTAACTTTACTGTTTGATCCCCGGACCTACCCAAACATGCTTAAGGTTAAGGAATTTGAGTTAAGTGCCGCGTGCAGGCAATCAAGAGCTTCTGTAACTTCTTGCCAAAAGAATTGGCACAAACTTCTCAATAAATATGTCTGATAAGTATTTGCACTTATTTTAAGAATTTGACCATAAAGGCTTATCGCTTGATCGAAAATAAGTATATGCTTTTAAAAAGCCGTGGGTCGTAAAATTATTCGCATCTCCAGACCTACCAGAACGTTATAAATATTGAGCTTCTAGTTTTCTTCAGTAATAAAAGTTAACTCTGCCAAAACGGCTCAAGCGAATCCGATCGCTTCAGTAATTCAGTGGGAGTAAGCATTGTGTTCCATGTAACTTATTATTATTCATTCCACTGTTAATTTTTAATCGAAGAAACAAGTACAACCGATTCTGTTAATGCAAATAGCATTAAATATGTTATCTCCATTTTGTCGCCCCCTGAAACAGCCATTTTGTTGCAGTTTAAAACTGTCAAAAACAAAAAATTTTTAATTCCAAATTTCGCATTTACAATTGAATTTTAAGTATATTTTGACTGGAACTAGCCTGACGGCGACATCATAGCTAAAACATTCGAGTACCAAGTGCCTAAATGGACTTGCTTGTTTTTATTACTATGTCATTCCTATTCCCGGGGTTTTCGTCAGGAATTTGCAGCAGCTCCGGTTTAGATTGAATAGTACATATTTACTTCAAGACGCTCCTTGACTTGGCAGAAGAAGTTTGAAGAGGTATTTCAAGTCTCAAAGATTTCAATTCCGCTTTTGATACGATGGCGTCTCAAATCTCAAACCAGACCTCAAACCCGTCGAGTGTAGAAGCAAGAATTTTAGTCCATTAACTATACTGCCTGCTGTGTAGACAGATTTATAGTGCAAATGACTTGACGAAGACTTTAGTAAAACCTCCTCAACCTTCCTCAACAACTTGAACTTGATCGAAATTCAACTCTGAGACTCTATCAATTTCCTGTCGGCCATGCACTTTGTGAAAAAAAATTACTGATCCAGTTCTAAACCAACGCCCAAGCCCTGCATATCATCAACGCATTTTGATCCGATTTAAAGTTGTACTTACTCAAATATGGATATAGACAGCAGGTTAAACTGGATTTGTCAGATTTTAATGAATGGACAAAAAATTGTCGTTAAAGTATTGTTATATTGTGCGTCAAAAAGAATTGTTAGGGCAGTCACTGTTCGTTACCTATATAAAAGCTCGTTTATGAGCTATATTTCTTGAATTTATGGCCTATAAAATAAAAGCTAACCTAGCTTTGAATGATCAACCTCATTTAGGTTCAAACGCATCTGTTTGCTTGAATAAAAAATCCCAAGGCAAAATCGCATAAAATTATATGTACAATATTAGTTATTCGTTTCCGGTGTCAAATTTTTTAAACATTATACTCAAATTTGCTGCGTTAACATGAGCAAAATAAACTAGAAGATATCTCGCAAAATTTCACCCAAGCCGCTTTCACCCCCTCCCACTATCGCACTTTTCTTTTATGCATCTATGTCCCAACAGTGTATTTAATTATAATTTTTAAAAATCCGACCGCTCCATTGATGGGTACACAGAAGTACCCTACCCTGGCAGATTTCCCACGTTACAAGATGCAGCCTAGTGTATTCTTACTTTGTCAATTCACAGAGGAATACCCCCGGTATAATATTTTTACCCATGTCGACGGCGTCCGTAATTGAGTTTGTTTAAGAACGAACGCTGAAAACCCCCTTTAATTAAGTCAAGCGGAGGCGTTGCTTTTCCCTATTTCTAAAAAAACTAAAATATTCATGAGGCGTTGTAAGCTTTAATTCGGAAGGAAGTGGTGCAATGCTCCTTGCTTGCGTCATATGGAAATTCATTCATTTGAAGGGGTTCTTATCTAAATAAGCTCTGGAGAAACAGAGAAACAAGAGCTTTGCATGCTTGTCAATTGGACCCAGGGTTTTGTATTACAGTTCATATGGTACATGGTATGGTATAATATAGTCAAACCGGTTTCTACGAGGTTTGGGCTGTTGCAAATTTGGTCGAAAATTGTTCTTAAAAATAAAGGAAGTTCCGCCATATTTTTAAAATTTTGTCTGATGATATTTTACCATTTTCGCCAACTCATATGTATTTTTATATTTTGTCAGACGACAAAAGGCTTCATAGATGAATGAATTTGCAAGTATCAATTCGTCCTGACAAAATTGTCTGCAACCTAGTGCACATTACATTGCATCTGTAAGACCGGTTCGTCCTTCTGGACATAAATCTCAGAGATTGAGCAGAGAGAGAGAGGCGGTTCAGAGAACTCCAGCAGATCCTGTCACTGATCTCCTGCCATGAACACTTCTACTTTCAATGAATCTCTAATTCATATATGCAATTCGAGAATGTCTGAACAAGTTTTCAAGGCAAAATAACATCCCAATGAATGCCGACAGTCAGCTAGAGATACACTACGATGACAAGCCATCAGAAATCGGAAATTAATGCAAAATTTGAATACCATACATTCTGCATCAAGTTTCCGATAAAGACCTGACATAGACGCATACGTCATGATGAAAAAAGCATAGTTTAAAAAATTCCATTTCGAAATTTGATTGATTTATTTAAATAGAAAATTTTCATGTGAAATTCGTATGGAGCAGATAACAGAGCTGCACAGGTGCTGTGACAAGGCCTAGAGCAAAGTAACGATGAGCAGCTTAAAAGATTTAG
>VNWX01000716.1:0-19133 GCA_009869905.1 Ceratophysella communis | reverse complement strand
TTGCGCCTGGCCAAGACGAACAATTTGCGCTATCAAGCTACTTCGTAGCATCACCCACTGTCGAGTTATGCGAACACAAACGGACGGACAGACGGACGGACGGAAACTCCAAATTATATAAGAGATCTGTTGCGGTACAGTGTGCGACCCAAGGGATATTTGGATCTTGGATCTCCGTAACCTTGGTTAGGTTAGGCTAGTTTTAAAGCCTAACCTAACATGAGAATAACTAACCTACTCAAAGCTATAGAGATCCAAATACCGACCTGCTGGGTCACATACTGTATCAGTACATCTGTTGCTTATATCAGTAGGTATCGGAGTTTTCGATAGCCTAGCCGACTCTTGCATGCTTTCAAGACTAAACAAAGTTGCAGGGACGCTTCAGCCAAGATCTATCGTGGCGACACTGTAATTGAAATTGTCGGAGCAGATTTCGTTCTGGAAGCACTTCGTGACATCAGCAGAAATGTCCTGTTCGAAGTAATTACCAGCAGCATTCCCAGTTAATATGAATTCGAATCACCTATGTATGTTTTTCATTCTGTTTATTTTCTGCTTTTGTAGTGCGGCCTGAACACTGGTTCTTGCCTTTCGAAATTCAAGACGTTTGGATAAACCACCTCCAGTCACTCTCTTCATGGAAGTGATTTCAGCAGCCAGATTCCGTTTCGTTCGCATCTCTATGTAATGAATTGAGGCTGAATGGTTTTCTAGTTGAATCCAATGTTTGCATTTGTACGCACATCTGTACCGTAAGGACCCTAAGGAAAATACCTATGTACTACAAAAACAAATTTACACCAGGAGGACTACAATAGATGTGAGATGTGACGCTAACGCTCCAGTTCGGAATCCGGACCGGAGCTCGGGGAACAGTTCTCACAGTAAACCGGGTAACTGGGTAGCCGTAGCAGGGACATTTCCTATTGCATTGCCGGAGTCCTCCGCTAAGCTTCATCTCTACGTAATAATATGCCACGGAATAAAGGCATTCCATTCGGTTATATAAGAAGAGCAGCGGCGTTGTTGCAGCACAGCTTCAGCATCATAGCGCATCTTCATCCGTGGCATTTTTTTACCCCAATCCCCAACTCGACCTGCAAAAGAGACTAGGTATACAGAAATTGTATGCGCGTAGAATGAATGTAGGGACTTCTTATTACTGATCAGATCCTAGCCTGTGTAAATTGAGCCAGTGAGCCTCCATCCTGCCCAAGCTTCATACAATCCCTGTGCAGCTCCTCTGCCACTTTATATTATGAGTAGCCTCCACGTTAATTTATCTTAATTGGGAATAGGCAATAGAGGCAACTCGGCTGGGACGAGCTTACGTCAATCGAGATAACTACAATTACGCAGTGGAGTTGGGTTTCAGTTTCACACGCAGAGGCTCATAACAAACAGTCACATTCTTAAACGCACAACCTCGACCCGCAGTCATAAAATTAACGAACGACCAATTCAATTAAATACGGCTCCTGTTACTTTGAAAACATTTCGTCAGAATATACTTGAAATAGCTCTTGTTGACTACGATTTGATCATACAGTTCACTGCAGTGCCACAGGCCTATTTTGTGTAATTACGAACGACGCTGCATAAGAATTACACAAATCCGTGCAAATAACAGTGGGCCAAGGGGCTTGGCTTTGACAGTTTTATGATAGTGCGTCTTTCCGTTGTTTGAGGAAGTTAATGATGATTACAAGTCCCTCTATTCCATGTGCTAAGTGTTTATTTGTGAGTTTATAGTTACAGAGCTCTGAGGTAAGTCGTATGTGCACGGAACCGAGAACGTTGACTTAACTGTAGTTTAGTTGTTGGTATGTAATAATAGCGTGTACCGCCGTATTTTACTACTATACTATTTTGAATGAATTCTCAGTTGAGCATTCACAACAAGGTCTAGGATGTATTTTTGGTTGACAAGTGACAGTATCCCAGACGAATCGAATGAGTCACAGAAAATTGGCATGAATTTGCACTAGGTTTGGGCAGGGCATAGGCATTTTGAGAAGTTTATTCAAAGCCAAACATCCTACAAACAAATAGTAGAAATATCATGGTTTGTTCGGCTTGCTTATTGCTTGCAGTACTACAGTAGTAGTAGTTTTTACACGGGAAGGAAGTGGCATTTTGTTGTTTTTGGAGCAAATGAGTTACTGAAGCGTGGCTTGCTGTAGGTGGCTGCTGTGGTAAAATGTCTGGTATCAGTATCACTAGTTCAAAGTTTGAAACACACAGGATATCCACACGAACACGAGCCGAAAAGAAAGCGAATGTAAAATCCAATTACAATTTACATACACAACTAAATGCCATGATATCGCCTTATATGAAACATGGTTGAAATAAAAGCTTTATTGGCATGCTAATTTCGAGTATTATTGGCACACTGACCCCGGTGTAAATGGACTCGCTCTGGAGGCAAATGCACTGCATCGGTACACATATCTATATTAAAGTCCCGTTGAAAATGGGTGTGTTCTCCACCTATTTTATTAGTTCTATTCCACCAAGAATGTTAAACCTGTGCTGCACCGTACTGGGAAGAATTACATATTTGCATAACGGATTAGCTCCATATGTACTTAGGTCTACACTTCTGTTCCTCGGATTATATTGCGGTCATTTTTTAACGCGTCATCTAAGCTCTCGGCAAGAGTGACGTAGATTTAAAGAACATATACCAAGTCGCCAATAAATTCTGGCAGCTCGGCTAGACTAATTTCGCAAGTTACATTTTAATACCGAATGCATACATGTGTTAAGCATTTAAAGCACTTGTTCAAGGTATGCTTTAAACCTACAGTATATATTTATAGAGGATTTAAACCACAGACGCAACATATGCCGAAATAATTAGTTTTTTGCCCTCTCCCTGCAGCACTTGACACTTTTGCAGCCTAATCATCGATCAGCACCGTGAGGAATTGAATATTTTAAATCTACTAGCATGAAAGCATGACAATGGAATATAGCTGTTGATTTAAAATGAAAGGAAGTCACTGCACACGCCGTGCCACTAACTTTTAGGCTTTTGCAATATAGCCGCAGTCTACGTACTCAAGCATCGCTAGTAAACCCAATCAAAATCTGCAGAGACCTATACTTAGTCTCAAATTGCAAATTGCAAACCCTTTTTTGTATCTTTAAATGTGCTCTAAGCTAGTTTCCACGTATGATTTAACTCTCTCTCTTTCTATCATCGAATTCCATCGCTGATCTCTGTACAGCAGTGGTATACAATTCCTTGGTATGCACTTGCATACGCAAGGGAAGAGATATTAAATAGATAGGCCTCATATTTTTTTTTACAGTCGAGATGCTTATAAGACCTACTTTCTTCCTACAGCAGCAGTGCATTGCATTTCTGTAGCCTATTCTGTTCTGTTATTGCAATTTGGGTAGAGACCTATACTTAGTCTCAAATTGCAAATTGCAAACCCTTTTTTGTATCTTTAAATGTGCTCTAAGCTAGTTTCCACGTATGATTTAACTCTCTCTCTCTTTCTATCATCGAATTCCATCGCTGATCTCTGTGCAGCAGTGGGATACAATTCCTTGGTATGCACTTGCATACGCAAAGGGAAGAGATATTAAATAGATAGGCCTCATATTTTTTTTACAGTCGAGATGCTTATAAGACCTACTTTCTTCCTACAGCAGCAGTGCATTGCATTTCTGTAGCCTATTCTGTTCTGTTATTGCAATTTGGGAGTTTGATGGTGTGGCGTGGGTTTTTTTTTTGGCTTGACGGACGGGGATTTGTTGCGAATAAATTCCTTGGCTGCACAGTCAGTCGAAGCGAGGCAGTAGTAGTTGACTGATGTGCTCTTGTTGTGGTGAGAATGGGGCGTCCCTTCTACTAAACGTGCTAACCTCTCTGTGCTCAACGGAATTTCTATTCATCAACTGGACTCACGATTTCTTTTCAGCGTGAAAGCAAACTTTTATGGTTTATGCCTCACTACTACGGTCAAATAATTCATAAATCAGATTACGAGTTGTGTTTTCAAGGCAAAAGCTCTGTGAGTCTATTTCTTGCACGTGCAAATAGTTGTGTCCCAATTGCTCCTAATCCGACAGGTGTGTGACTGTGACATTGGATCTTAATTACACGTTTGATATTTTGCAATATTTGGGTAAGCACAAGCACACCAAGAATTTTTTCCTAAAATGGTATAAACAAGCAGATTCATGCAATACCATATAAACCTGCAAATTACATTACATCGCATAATCAGAAAAGGATTATGCTGCGGAATTAATGACGTCAAGTTCTTGGAAACAAGACGCCCACAACAATATTTACACTCGAGACACGTCTCTTCTAGGAAGTTATTAACCTGTCCACTCCAAAACTAAAAAAAAACAAGTACCTCCGGCTTTATTGATGCATCACTGGAAATCTCGGACAGGTTCATTAAATTCGTGTTGCATTTACAGGAAAACAACCTGTCTTTCAGTCCGCAGAAATAATAGCGACGTGCCAGGTTTTGGAAATTTTAAATTAATGCATTTTACATTCGGAAATACGGATGCATCCATGGGATGAGTCATTTCTAAATTTATCATGCTTTCAAACCGCTTAGCATATTTAGGGTCCAGTCAGGTTGAGGCTGTGTGACTCATGTAGTACGTTATGTAGTACGTAGTACGTTCAAAATAAACGGGTATTTAAAATAGCCTATCGACATGTGCGTTTGCATAAAAAGCTTGACATAGCGTCCCTATATTTAGATAACCCAGAAAAATTAATGCGGCTGTTGTTATCGTCTGATTATTCCACTTGAGTCCCAATGCCAAGTGTAAACAGCGAATCAGTTAGACAGAATGGTCTAATTGAGTCAGTATTGTCTGTGGCCCAAATGTTCTCTAGCTTATCAGATCCGCACGAGGCATTTAAAATGCACTATTGACATTGACGTGAGAAGAACTCTCGGATCTTAATTGTTGGCGAGGCAGAAGAGAAAGGGATGTTTAATGGAAGGGAAATCTCACTGTCACTGTCTGCCATTACAATTACGGAGCTAGGTGACAAGTGGGACTTAAGGACTTTAGCTGTATCATCACAGCCAGCGTTGTTCTCAGGACTTGTCGACAAGTCTGAATAGCTCTGGTTCTATTGTCGAACTTCAAAACAATAATATTATGTAGAACAGAAACATGGAAGGTACAATGAAAAAGTGAGCACGAATTCGTCACTTTTTTTTTCAAATGATCCGTCAATTTCTCTCTTCCGGGTGATCAAGAGTTGTCACCACATCAGGTGTAATTATTCTAGGTGTTGAGGCTTTCCAATTTTCAATTCGTAATTGGTCCATGGTTTTTAAAGGGGCTCTTACTGACATACTTTTTGGAATTAATTCTAAATGCTAAACCCACGAGGACGAGGAGCCCATTTTTTATGTATATTTTAAAATGCTTTGTGGTCTACTCAACTAAATAAGTAGCTCACGATCCATATTATTGTCATCTCCGACTTCAATTTACCTGTTCATTTATTAAATATTATTAAGTCATGTTTAAAGTTTAAGGGGGGAAAGGCATGAAAAAAGTGGTTAGTTTGTGGGACACGTTGGTGTTATGGTATTTACACACTTGCTTGGTTTAGGCTGGCAGTATGCAGCAGGAAGGTGGATTCTAGATTGGAATGCGGTTCTTAGTACAAAAACAACTATAAAGATACATCCATCTCCGGTCCATAATAATAGCTATGCTTACAGGTATTATACAAGAAAACGTGTGAATCCCGTTATTCTTCCTTGTGCTGTATGTGAGATTACAATAAACCTGTGAAGAAATAGGCATATAATTTTAGTACTGGGATAAGACCAGATTATACCAAGTTGCATGAACCTGAATTTGCACTATCTGGTCTGGGATTACGTTAACAATCGTTATTATCAAGTAGAATGGAATGCAGGGCGGAGCGGAAGATGCAAAAAAAATGCTAACCAAGCACAGCTCGTTTTATGCAGTTAAAGAGATGCAAGTATATACAGGTCGCATAGTGATACTTTAAATTTTAAAATGCCATAACTTAAGGCAATTTTCCCCTTTCAGAATTGAACGCATCCTTAAATATTTCCTTTTCTAGGCTTAATTACCGCCGTGCTTTATCTAAAGTATTTTCCACAGTTCATTGCCATTTAATGCGCCGCTCAGAAACTCCTATTAATAACACTTAAGTACACGTGCGTCGTTTATTATTATGCACGGTCATATATCATTGCTAAGCTCAGCATAAAACCGGGCTTCTCTATTGTATTACTATTTAGCGTCGTTGTCAATTTTTTAGAAAGTATCTCTTAGCCTTCAAATATGCCAAATAATGGGATTTGATACCTTGGTATGCATAAAAAAAAGTAATTCTATTAATACCGCATATTAAAAATGCACATAGAAAGCCTCAGCCAACGACGCCGACGTGGAGCCAAGAAGGGTTTTTAGCTTGCCTATCAATTTGTTTATGCAAAAACGTGCTTGACTTAACCCAAGAACTAATTCGAAACAAACAAAGAATTTCACTGTCAATATAATGGTAATGTTTATAGCTCAGCAGGAGGGACGACGTAGCGATTCGAAGAACATAAGCCATTAAACAATAGATTCTTCTTTGTTTTACGCTCTAAACTCTGCAAGTTTTTGTGATGCTGATGTGCTGCGACAGGTAATATTATTATTCCTTGACTCAGCTTAAGTTCTTCCTCTGGTACTATTCCATTGGAAATGGAAAAGGAATAGGTCTTGGTCTAATATGACCTTCCAAATTATTCTGCAGGTGTAAGTGAGGGTAGTAACAGGTAGCCTTTCGAAGTGTATTTGTTTCTACACTTGCGTTTCGTGAGAAGCCGTATTACGAGGTTCGGCATTATCTATACCTAGTCCAGCGTAATAAATATTACGTCCTAGCTCTAGGCTATAGCAATGCTTGGTCCAGCGTCTATGACTTAATTGGAATTCTAAGCCGGAGGTATACATATCTAATTATGTAAAGCCTAAGTTAGAGATAAAGTAGGAGCTTCCCGCTGTCTATAAGAAAAACTAATTAACATGGCATTTTTCTGCAACAACTTCCCGCATTGAATATTTTGTTGCATATTTTTTTAAAAAGTAATTATCGAATCCGTATAATTTTTCTGTTTTTGCTTAGCTTATTTTATGATAGGTCAATTTATAACGCCAGTATCCACGCTCTTGGGAATGAAACGTGTATTGGTAGTATTCCTTGGCTTCGACTTGTTTTTTAGGGCTTCCCAAGGACCTTTCTGTGACTTACCTATTCCAATTCAAGTGGTAAACGGGCTTTCCTTATTACAGATTTCCATACATATGGTACCTAAAATAAAATTTTACTCGGAAAACTCAATGTTGTATTGTATGCTGTTAATAGCCTTTACTTCCAGGAAATGACAAAAATCCTTCCCAATTGTCGTGCTTAATTGAAATAAAATTAAAAACATTTTTAGTCTACAAAGCGCAAAACTCACTCGAGGCACGTAAATATTCACCCTTGAGCGCAAAGCATGTGGAAGATAAAACTACAAATCTAATGCGTTCGGAAATCTAGTTAAATCTTGTTACAGTCGGAAAACTTGAGCATTGAGCATCTGCCTAATGTCAGGCATCCGATTCTGTTCTGCTATGGCCTTTACATACAAACTACGCGTATAGAGAGTTGAAATTGAAACTGAAACTTGCGTCAAGCTTTCACAGAAGAAGAGATGGACTTGATTATCGCCAATCGCGATGCAATTCACGCTATAGCATCATTAATTATATGGCTATGCCTTTCGGACGTGTAAATAAATTGAAGACGCCTCTGCTCCAACTCAGGCTGTCAGTCTTCATCAGAAATATGATAGGCTTTCTACATTGGTAGGTTACCAAGCAAAGGTTAAAGGGACGTGAAATTACGATGTTGTCTTGCAAACATGAAACTAACCAGTCATTCGCTCCACAACAGTCTCATAAATAGCACACTTGAAGCCACATACGGCTGGAAAACAATTTTATGATTTATTGCGGCCGATAAATAAGCTGTCTGAAGTTAAACTAAGCAGACTTATTGGTCATAGGCCGTTCAAACGGAGGAGATATGGTATGATTCACCCTTCACCCCGCAATACATAAGTGCAGTAGAACTCACCCTCTATAAGACAAACAACCCTTTCTTTTAAGCCCTGCTTCTTTGGAACTTGAAATGAGTCAAGGCATCTTGCAATGAATATGTACGCTGTCATGGGCTTCCCGTGTTGATATATTTTCTGTATTTATATTTGTTACAGAGACTGAACCAGAAGAAGAGCTGAAGGAAGTAGGTTCATGGTTTGTCGGCGTTGAAGATAAGAGACCCTCCTTCTTGACTCCACGCTTGGCTTGCCTAAGAAGAACTATCAGTCTTTTAAAACCAGGGGCCACGTCCTGTGATCCCAATCCCAACATCCTGTTTTCCAGCCCTACTTCCAGGCATTGTTACCAAAAAAACCCTCACTTCTCTTCCAACCGCGTTATGCAGGAGCTCAAGGACTAAGGACCCCAGCCCTGCATAATTCAGTGCTAGTGTTCCAACAACCTCCAGCTCAACAAGTGGAATTTCGCTTGAGAACAGTAAGCGATTTAAAGCTCAAAAATGGCTCAGGGTACGAACGCGGCGGAAAGTGACGGGCCAGAAATCTCCGCCACGGCTACTTCCGACTCTGCTGGGAATAATCTGTCCCTCATTTCAATCTCCGTCCCCATGAAGTGCAAGGACAACTACCTCAACAACAATAACAATGAAATAATCGTCCCCACTATTACCATTTCCAAGGACTGCATTACAGAGAGTGAGAATAACGAAAATCCACCCGCCGAGGTTGAGGCGTCCTCGAAACCCGCTGTAGCTGGAGCACCGGCATTGCCTGAAGTCAAACTTCCGGTATCCAGTTCTGAAGATGTGGTGGACAGTAGCCGCAGACATTCAAAGAGCAGTAGTCTTCCGCATGGAGTCAAGCTTTGCCCGGAAACGGGAAGCGCGGGTCCACCAAGCCCGGATCCGGTAGAAGAAAAATGGGCTCGAATGGAGGAGCAATTAAAACAAGCTCATGTCGAGCTCAAGGAAAAGGATGATGAGGTCGAGAAGCTCAAAGGAATTCGGCAGCAGGTCGAGGAAGAGCTTGATGATTTGACCTCTTCCCTGTTTTTGGTGAGTACTTACACTTTTTGAAGCCGCCGAATCTAAAAGCTCTACTGGAATTTTAGCTCAAAATTTATAATGAAAAAATCAACAATCAAATCCTTCATACATTTCGAAATACATTCATTACAACTTTTCATACATGTAGGAACTTACTAACCATTTTTCGCAAGAGAAATCAAGCATTCCTATCAAGCATTCCATATCCCAGATTTAATTGGCTATAATTAGAGACAGAAAGGTAGACGAAATACATAGTTTACTTCTCCTTTCCTCGCGTGCGTATTGCCCGAGTGCAGGAATTAAATTTCCGATCTCGTAATACAGGATATACAGTCCGCCTCCGATGAATCTAAATGAAAATTGTGCATACCAAAGCAACCTGTTGTGCAAAAAATGTTCCTGAGCAGGAACTGGCCGTGTAAGCTTGCGTAGGAGGTACCAGCTGCTAAATGCCAATGACTTTTCAGAGTGTAACACGTTAGCCCTACCAAAAACCACGAGAAGCTTATAACTATAACGTATAATTCTTGTTATAAAAAGAGCTGAAGTGTTTTATTAAATGAAGGAATTTATAGTATGCATAATTTTCCGATTACCGAAGCTTCCGTCAACTTTCTGCACTGTGGCAAACAGGCGAAATTTTGAAATTCCATTGTTGTGTACCCCCAAACTCACCTGTTGAATGATCGACTATAGCATCAAAATATAAATTGGACATTAGACGCTAATGACAACTCTCGTTCTCATCTCCAATTTCCATTTCTATTTGACCTTAGCCGCACGGCAGGCTCTTTAATTGGGAATTATAATAGCCATCATTGCCTCTAGCTAGACAAGTGGTATGCATGCATTATGCTTAGGGCTTCACTTCCCTTTCGTATTTTGCATAGCTCTTCTCTACTGATCTGCCCAACAACTGCATTGTTGTAAATTCCTATTGTAGAAAGTCAGGAACAATGCAGTGGACTAACGAGCTGACGTCAGGCCATCATGTCCACTTCCACCTTGTAATACAGAGTTATGTATGATAGTCTACTATGCAAAATAGTTCGGTCCTATTGTTATTACACGAGGATATTAAAAATGATGCTCACGCTCACATCAGGTTTTACACTTTTTTCTACTCTTCCCAAATAATTTATTGGATGGATTGGACTATCAACAATTTCTGCATACGTCAGATGAGCTGAGCACAAAGCACAATACAAAAATTGTATTATAATTGTTTATCTGAGCCTGTATCTACTGCGTAGCAGAAGTGCACGATCGGAATAAAAAATGTAGCATGGGGAATTGATTCTTGTGAAGATAGAGTTTCCTCATTTAAATAGGACATTAAAGCAAGGCTATGCAAAAAAAAGTGGCTGATGAATGCTATTTTAATTAATTAATTCTTATTGGACTCTCTGTTTAATTTTAATTGTAGGAAGCTAATAAGATGGTCCAAGAAGCGAAATTGAAGGAAATCTCATCAGAAAAGAGCTTGCGTGAGGCTCGAATGCAATTGGAAGGTCTACAGGCGGAAGTCATGGCGTTGAAAACTTTGCTCATCACCTCCACTCCGTCTAGACCTAATCTGGGTGGGAATGGAATCTCAACTATATTCAAGAAACAACACAAAAGAACACCGTCCCATAACCATTTGCAATATGGACGATCTGAAGATGATCCTGATGGGAAAGAGTAATGCATTCCTCAATATTTATTTTAACACAGAAATACTCTAGTAGCTTGAAAATTCACACAAGCAAAAGGGATGTGTATACCTGTACCTATTTAAAGCTTTAGACTTTTCGCTCTCACAGAAAGAAAAAGACAGTAAAAATTTGCGCTCAGGAACTCCATCATGTGAGGTTGACAGGGCTGAAGTCGCTTACCTTCATTGTCCATTAAAGTAATTAAACTAATAGTTCAAAGCCTAACCCTCTTAACCGATTTGGAAATAGAATTTTCGTAACGGTTTTTACAAAGACACGAAAACGCTGCTCCAGCTCTCATTTACAAATTTAGCGCTATGATTACGGAATTCGGCTTCCCCGGAATTAAATTTACCAGTTAAATGAGAGCAGCTATACTTGAACTCCTGAAACTATGACGCCTGAACGCCTGTAACATTAAATATTTAAGCACCGACCTTGGTTTGGTCTCAAATATTTTACAGGTTTCTAAACATAGCAGTTGTCATGATTATTTTAACGTTTTAATGGCTTAGCTCATTTCCCAATTTATGGGGCAAGGGCAGTACACAGTTATATTGGTTCAGACGACTCGAGATAGAAAAGCGAATCAAATACGTAAACAGTTTCAGTCTAATCATGCCGAAGCTAATCGGCTTTTTATGTATAAATGTGCAAATATCGGTGGACGATGTTCTATTTATGACTAACTTAATTTATGGTTTGAACAGGAAAAGTAACGATAAATCAAGAGAGCCCGTGTTTGATCCTACTCGATGTGAAGTTGACACTGTTTTCCACGCCCTGTTTGCGGAGTGGAGACTCGAACCGACGCTGAGTAAAGAGAAAGCTGAATTTCTCCAAAAAATTTACCGTGAGGACATTAGCCCTTGCCTGGAATTCCGAAATCCAGAGCTCGCTTCCCGACTGTTGAAGGCCATTGAAGAAAATTCCATTTGGGTCGAGCCCTTAGCTGAGAAGGACAAAACCAATGTTCCCAAGTAAGCTACGTTTCCTAGTGTACAATCCAAATAAACATGAAAATGCTGAAAATATTCTAATCACGGTTTATATTTGTTTTCAGGGAATGTGCTCTTCTGAAAGTCCCGAGAGTTTGTCACTACCAAATGCGTTTTGCATTTGAAGCTCAAGAATGCTTTGATATTTCTCAACTATGTCGAGATCGGGTACGCTAAATTCAGATTAACGGGCATAAAAGAATTTGAGTTTTGATAAAATAATTGCTAATTGAATTGATGTGAATTATTTAGATTGCTTCCGTCTGTGAGTTCCTGAACTACTTGCGTTACATCAAGAATGGTTTGGTCAAAGCCTCAGTGGATGATGCCTACTGGGAAATTATTCGACTACGCAAGCAAATGGCCATGGCCAAACTAGGAATTCCAATTTCGTCCTAATTCAAAAGCCAAGTTCTCCGTTTCGAGAGTAAATACGTTAGAATTATAGACTTAATCGTATTTCCAGAACGAAGAGGCTCACGCTAATAAGCCTCGTGCTACGAAAATCGTTTGAGCTAACGTCGGATCTGAGAATGCTTGAAATTCCGATGATATGTAATATATATATGTAGAAGTAGGTCAAATGCCAAATCAACTCGTTTACCTACGAATCGTATAGGAGCTAAGTAATTTTAATTATTGCTATTTGTAGGCGATAGCCGCAGAGAGCCGGCCTGTAAATGTAATGTAAATATACTCAATGCAAAATTTCCAGAACTAGAAATTATAGTTCAACTTCGTACCGCTTGTATTTATTGCTAAGGTAATATTTAGTTACCATAATTTCAAATTGCAAGCTACAATGCAGGAAAGTTTGTGTAATATAAATGCAGAATCCCATAATCTGTGCCCTCTTCTCCCTTCACACCCCTGTCTCTGTTACATGCGTTCACGCTTCTTAATTATTGCTTTCTTTAATTTAAATTGCATGGAGTATTCTTGATATACGACTTTGGAATTATATTTGTCACAAAATCAAAATACCAGTGCAAGATTATCTTTAGACTAAAGGGCGTAGATGAGGTTTCTGTAATGCATGAGAAAGATGCCCTTCAGTTCGCTCATTGCATTACCAATAATTTAAGTCAATGTCGATATTGTTAAAAAATTTAAATTGTAAATAGTTGGCGAATGTGTAATATAGCAAATAGTATCTTGTTATCTTTGTGCAATGGGTTATGCTGTTTTCAGAATTGGTACCAATTTAGACCTGAATTCTCAATACACACATTTTAGCCTGCAATTCCTTAATTTTCGGTTCTAAGATCTGCAATATATGCTACTTGAAATTAAAATTAGAGCGGAACGCATGCGTGTTGACACCATGAAGACCGTTGTAAGCGACGTACTCAAAACCCGTTCTTCCGAAATTGTGGTATCCTAATTTCTTCCAATTACTTACTACAACGGAACATGAAAACTGAATTCTTAATATAACTTTGTTAATTCCTTACTATAGTTAGATATTTTAGTAAGACGAACTAGTCGAGGCGTTTGAAAGATTGAGAAAATGTAAGCGCAAAAATGCGAGTGAACTGCTGTCGTGAGTCGTGATATTTAAGACGTTAGTATGATGAGTATGTATAAACTGGACAGACGGAGTCCTAGATTGCTGTTAAAAAATTGTACCTATTTGGTGGGATCTGAAAAGCGTCTTTGTAATAAATAGTTGTATTCTAGACTAGTATAAATATTGTCGCGCTGCGTAATGTAGCCTGCGATAGTCAGTAGTGCGGGCGAAGTATTAACTCAATATAAAAAAATTGTTGATTATTCGGTACTTTGAAAATTCAAAAGTTCAAGGATAATATCCTGTTCTTCTTTTGAAAACTGTTTAATGAAAGACAATAAAAAGTTTGAGTTAAACCAAAGAAAACATATCGTGACCTTATTTTTAGAGCTGCGAGAATGTGTCTGAGTTTTACGCCAAGAGAAACAGCGAAAATCCAAAAATCCGGTAGCCTAACGATTCGTCATTTTCATAAGTAGGTACCAAGAAGATAACGATTAACGCAAGACTAGTACGGAAATTGTACGCTTTAAAAAAAGAATATTTCAAAAACCTACCCACTAACCTGTTTTGTTAACTCAAACGTGTATCTTTATTTGTTATTTTCCTGATTGATTTTGGACATCTGAATAAAGAAGCGTAAGAAAATTATTAGGATTTTTTTATACAACACGTTTCTTGTATTCTTCCTTTGGGTTGTCTTCGAGGTATTTCTGTAGGTATGTACAGCTGATTGTCATCTTCAAGTCATTTTTAACGACGTGGTCAAAGGCTTCCTGAAATTAAAAAAAATGTTTTAAAAAATCAGTCACCAATATTTTCGGGCTTGGACCTAAAATGATACCGAATTCGTTGTGAAGGAATGTAATTTTCTAACCCTACTTTCGTCAAACATCTAACTCTAACACTGAATTCAAAAAATAGGTTTTGAAGTCGACCAACCTTTGCAAGAGCTTGACCAACACCTTGGCCCCGCATGTTGTCAGGAACACGGGTGTGCTGCAGTTCCAAGACACCTGGAGATTTTTCAACGTAGTCCAACACAGCGTCACCTGGTACAATTCAAGCAATCACAGAAACAGTTACTTTTTGATACTTTTAGTTCCGGTACGCATGCGTGGATATGGACAAAATAAATAATCGTAAGCCATGACTTACCATTATCTAATTTCACGACAAAACGAGACTTTTCCGGCTCGTGATGAGCAATTGGTGGTGGCGGAGAACCGTTCGTCGGTTGCTCAACGTCAGGCGGAGAGCTCTTAGTTCCAATGTTTTTGTCTTCCATGCTGACCGTGAAACGTCTGACCCAGACACTGAACTTCGAGCTGCAAGATGACGGAGATGTTGGATGACCTGTGACGTTATCTTGTGTCTTGTGTTTCTCTGACTTTGTTCTTGCGAGGAGTGCGAGACAACACCTACGGAACAACCAAACAACGGCTCAACGCTTGTAAGTATTCAAATACTGCTGCACTCGCACTCGTGCATCCATCTGCTCCAAAACATCTCCCAGCAGTTAGATGGCGCTGTGAAAATGCTATTCGAATTGAGCGTCCTACTTCCTACTAATTTTTAAACATATCCTTAATCTTACTCAACTAATTAATAACTACAAATACATAGAACATAGAGCCTAGTATTGATTATAACGTTTACAAACCGCTTTTCAAGCTCCTCTGGTTCTCATTTCTCGTCTGATGGCTTACTGGTACTGGTCGTTGGCTTTCATCATCCATGCTCAATTACCTGGTAACTAATTGCTGCAAAAGGGGAAAAAGTCAAAATCGAGCGTATTAAAACCACCTGATTGGCTTTCTTGGCGAAATTAGTGAGCAGATTATTTTCCAGGACCACAAAATGATCATATTTTGACTAGTGCAAGAAACGGAAATTAATCGGGCTCTAAACGATGCTGCAGTGGGTTTATGGAGAGCATTACTTTTATTTCATGTTACGTTTCACCTTTCAGTTGCAACTTGCAACCCTCAACTAATTACGAACTTGCGCCTCTTGAGGGTCAACATTCATCTATCTAGTATGCATGGATTAAATCATTAGCTTTCATTTAAAATTAGGAATCAGGAATCCTAAATTCTCCTTATTTCCCTACTTTGCACGTAAATTGCTAAATTCGATTCAATCGTCTGAATAGAATGCCCTAATTCTGACATGTTTACCTTAAATATAATCTTTTAAGCCCTTTAAATGATTTCCATCTAAGCTAGCACAATCTAGGAATTCCATTATATGACTCGTGCTCGGGATGATGGTTACTATTAACACACTATAGCTTAAAGCCGAGCGAATCCTGGAAATAATTCAAATCCGCATAATCAGTTATACCAAGTTATTTGCTTTAAGAAATAAACGACATTTATTTAAATCTCATTACGTAAAAACTTATAGAAGAGACAAATACAAGCTGCACCATAGATACTTTCAAACTTTTAAACATAAAATATACAAAATATTTTTGTATTTGCTGAATCTTAAAATTTTCACAAGATTTATACAATAATATTTCAAAGAATTTAAACGCTACAAGTTAAATTATAAAATAAATACAAATTATAAAATTTCGGTCCAATAACAAAATAGAAACTTTACGGTAACTATATAATATTTTGTAAATTATAAACATTCACAGTACAAAATAGTTTTTTTTTTGGTTTTTCAGAATTTTGATCATTTTTATATAGAAAGTACACACTTTGGGCGGATTTGTTTTAGGAACGTGTTTAATATTTAAATTATTTAAAAATCCTTTCTTCTTTAAAATAGTTGGGTTTGAGCTCGATTTACAAGACAAAAAAGTACAAGTTTATAAAATTCAAGTATTGTCAAGAAAATAATTAGAACGTGGTCATGGGTTCAGGACGGTACGGAAATATGTGCAAATAATTCTCAGGAACGGGTCTCTTGGAATCTGGAGCGATTCCGGATGGAAATGGCCGAGTGACATGACATCAAGCAGGTTATTTTTGATTGAGTGGGCAATAACCGAGCGTGTGGGCGTTATCTCCAGAAGCCCCGCACAAGCTGCATTTGTATCGACGTAGAATCGGACAAGTCACGATATCTGTTAATACAATTAAAACCAAGATTAGTTTCAAGGCGATCCATTGATTTGGAATTTCTAAAAATATAACCGTTACATTACTTACCATCTTTGTTGTAGAGAGCATGGCTGTTATACATGCATGCGGGTTGTCCGTTACGCTTGCAGAGTGGACACATGATGTAGCGCTTGAAGTAATTCGGATTTGCAGAAGCAACTGGATTGTGTCGACCAGCCATGGCGTACAAATACTGGTAGTTGGCCGCCTTCGCCTTAGACCACATCTCGTTGGCAGCGGCGGACGCCCATGACATATCGTTAGAAGAAACGTTGGAACCCACACTTGAACCGGCTCCATTGACGCTGCTGTGGCAGTTGCATTTTCCAGGGCCACAATTGTCCGAATTGGAGCTTGGACTTGGACTTGCGTTTGGATACTCGAACTCCGGCTCCATTTCATATGATCCAGTACTGGACGGATAAGTTGGAATGGACCACAGCATATCTGAAATTAAGAATTAGTACATTGCTTCATCTTCTTGCTTCTACTCTGAATTCGCTATGATCGGAAGTGGAGCTTGGAACTATCTAGAAATTTTTGATTAATTGTCTTACCATGCTTAAATGGCGAGAAATTGTTGAACCCCATGTTGCTATTGGCAGTCGGGTAGGCTACCGGCTTAGCGGTTGGCATGAGGTCGTCCATTTCGTCGAGCGGATTGGTAACTATCAACGGTTCGTCACCCTCTCGCCAATGGACTATTACATCAGGCTGCAATCTACCTTCCACGATCTCATCAATGCGTCGGGATTTGGGAGAGGCTTCTGGCTCAAATCCGATTTTCTGCGGCGTAGTAAGAGGCCATGAAAGCGTGTCTTGTTCCTATCATAAAGAAATAAACAAAATTGATTAGGAGCCGCACTACAGACAGATTACACACCTGTTGTTGAGCAGGGACAAATGAATTATCGGAGAATCCGAATGATATCTGTAACTGCCGAGGGTCTATAATTCTCCTAGTTCCCCCAATTCTAGGAATCTGCGCTGCGACGTGAGATTTGAGTCCATTAGCAAAAAAAGAGAAAGACCACGGGAAAAAGAAACTCTCAGTTACCATAACAACTCCGGCTGGAGTCGAGTTTTCTCTAAAAGGAGTAGAGTCAGCGTTTGTTCTGGACCTGACTTTTACCTTGCATTTTGTCTTATGGGCTTCAAATCTCAGTCACAGCTTCCATAAATTGAAACCAGAAGAATGCAGCTTAGTTAATCTTATAAAAGCGCTTGAAAATCCGTAATTCGTGTGTCATGTAAAAAAGTTGCATTTAAATGATATCCTGTTTGACAGAATCTTTGCAATAATTACCTAATAGTTTAATTTTCAGCAAGTAGCCCGAGACTTGTTCTACGAATGTATTCCATATTGCCAGCGGACACATAACACATAATGCGTCCTTTGTGAACGCTTTTTCATGATTTTATCGCAAACTATGGGGGTTTCATTAGCAACGCTCCAAGGGATAACCCGGCAATAAAAAGAGATTTTTGATATTTAAGGCTTACCCGAAGTAAACACCCGATATAATATGTTTCGTCGTCGATGTCGGTCTCGCTGTCGGATAAGATGGATTCCTCGGATGCTGAAATCCAAGCTGGGCACATGTACCGCCACACCGTTGTTGCATCAAATTCTCCAGCAGCAGCCTTCGCAGCGGCTATGAGAAACAAAGATTACATAAAAATTTCGAGTTTATTTCGTTTAACGCAAATTAATTAAAAATTGGACAATGCTGAATCTGTTTTTACCTGCTGCGTAAGTTTTCTCCTCTTGAACTTGCTGGTAAATAACTGCAGGTATGAACGGCGCTGCTTCTGGTAATAGACGGAAGCCTTGTTCCGGTTCCTCTGGATTCGGACCAGCATCGGCAGCAGCAAATGCTTCAGCCATCATTTTGTCGAAATCACCCCCTTCGGAAGGGGTGTACTGGTCGTTATTATGGAAGTTACTGCTTGGCACTGGCATTATATAACCAAAAGCCGCCATCAAGTTATCAATATTTGCTTCAGGGAGGTTCCAACCCAAGCCAGAGCCGTAATACGGCGTCGTGGCGGATGGAGGGCTTGGTTGGTAGAAGCTGTGTACATTGTTATCCCTCTTGAAGACCGGATAACATCCGTCAGTGGCTTGGGGAAACGGACCAAGTCCTTTTGATAAGTGCTCAAATCCTGGAAGCACATTTTCCGATTTCGAGGTTCCTTTGAGAGGTCCTCCCGGAGCGCCTAAAATGAGAAGAAATAATTCATCAGTAACAGAGTCGCTTGACCATGGCGTCTTTTAGAAAAAAAGTTATGAAGTTTGAACACTTGAAGCATTTTTACTTAGGTATGCATCCTCCAAATACGACTGCAGTTTAGACGGATTAGAAATTAGAAATGGATTAGCCAGGGCAAACGGGTACGGGCTAGGCGAGGGGGGTGAAAAAGAATTACCCCGCGCAAGAACGAATCTGCGGCCCCCGTTCCTCTTGTATTTATTCAGCCCTTCCAAACCAACAACTCAAGAGTCAACACTCAACCCCACCCCCATTACTTACAATACCTTAAAACATACAACAACGGCTTCAAATAGAACGCTGACTGCTCTAGTAACCGAAACTTAAGGGACTCTGAATCGCTATT
>VNWX01000715.1:0-19133 GCA_009869905.1 Ceratophysella communis | reverse complement strand
TAGAAACGTCGTAGAGTTTTGATTTTATTTTTATTTCTTTGTTGGGTTGGTACAAGCTTTATAAAAGCTGTGGAAAATATTGTTGTACCTACTCTGTTATTTAAGTCTTTATGCGTAGGTAAGTGTTGTTGAACTCCGAGAGAATTACTCATTCAACTTCGTTACTCATGATTTTAATAGCTGCTCTGGTTCTCAATCGGCTTGGCATGCAAGAGTCTGGATCCATGCCTTTACAAACACGACATCTAATTTGTGTTTCGCTTCGCTCCAAAGCTATTTATCATTGTGTATTAATACTATTCTGCCATCCGTGGCCGTGAACCACTGACTGTGAAACTTAGAAGTAAAAGTACATAATATAAATTCACAAACCTTGAGGATAGTCATTGACGCTCAGGACAGGAGACGGAGACAGAATTATAATACTTGATCATCCGAAGTTTTAAGTTTTCTATAATAAGTACTGCTAGTTAAGTTAAATGAATTCTTAAATCATGCCATCAAGTTTTGCGAATTTTTGCAACTTGAATGTGTTGGCCTTATGATTTGCTGCTCCTGTCACGGTTCTGATGAGATTATCAGTCAGCTGAACCATTTAATATTGTATCGTTTTATAGGGCTACGCACTGGGCTGAACAAATAATTTAAATAGAGAAATACTGCATGTTGCCACAAGTGAGTGACAGACACAAGCTATCTGTCTGTGCAACAATGGTTCATAAGCATAAACCAAAACCATACAACATGCAACAAACCCTCAACACTTGGAGATTCTAGATCAAAATATAACTTGCTTTTGCTGCACAAATACAAAGACCCTGACCCCTGTTTTTTGGCGTGTTTAACTTCTGATGCAACATGTGTAAGTAATGTTAGTTGAATCCAATCAAAATGTTGATTGTGATTGTCTTGTTAGGCGACTCAGATTCCCTTTCGCCTGTCGTTAATCGTTTTCATTAACAACAAGGCACAAAAAGTTTCAAACGAGAGAATACACTAAAGGTGTGTAGATCCTAACGCAAATGGGAGGTGAATGGGGCACTAGTAATTTATTTAGTAGATTAAGCGTCATAGGCATATCAGTTCATGTGCTCAAGTGCTCAACTCTGCAGTAATGTGTCTTTTGCTTAACCACAGTTGATGTTGTTCTCGAGGCTCGATCTCAATTTATCTAGTCGACGCTTTTCGAGGTAAAAACACACTGTTCAAGTAAAGATAAAACAATGTCATATTGTCGCCATTCGACACAGATGAACCTTTCAGAGATTTTCATATCAAAGTTACTTTTAAGTGTGTTACGTGTCTGACATTGTACGTTTAAAAATTATTTTATGGCTTACAGCCATAACAACCAAACCAGCGTCAAGTATAACTTGAGTAGGTTTATTTGTTAAGATTCTTAGCAACTCATGAACCCCGTCTGAAGGAGTTTTGATGTTTGATTATAAGCATTGATTTAAAATTCCGCATTCATTGTTGACTTTCATCCCGTCGACGGGTCTTTTCTTCCGTAGGATTCATTTTTGGTGGAATGAATTGAATAGGTATGTGAGTTGCAATGCGGTGTGTTGTTTGTTGTGTATTGCTGACTTTTTTCGCATTATGACTAGATTAGAATGCACAACAGGGATTAAAATTCACGACTTACTTCGTCTATCGAGCCTTGTAGCTCACAAACCGTGGGAGTATGGCACGGCAACCTTCTTGTTTTTATATGAACGGTTAACTGTTGACTTACCTCTATCTATATTTTGTTTACAGTAAAGTTCTGGAATCTAAGGCTCTTGGGCACTGCTAAATCTGAAATCGGAATCGCAAGAACTTGACTGCTCGTTGTCTTGTATCTTGACCTAACGAGAAACGTGAAGTCACGATGAGCGGGTCTTCATCTTCGACAAGTGCCATTCGGGCGCTGCAACTGGAATACAAAAGTATTCATGAAGAACCGATTGAGGGCTTCCGTGTACGTCTTCTGAGTGATGACAATTTGTTTGATTGGGAAGTGGCAATCTTTGGACCGCCAGATACGCTGTACCAAGGAGGGTATTTCAAGGTAATTTGTAAAGTAATAACAATCGATCGTTGGCGGTTGGTTAAATTATATGCGAAATATACCTCGCATTTCGGATCAGAAGCTTCTATATTAAATTGTAATTTATAGCCAACAATCTATGTTCATTGTTTTTCAGGCACACATGCGCTTCCCACAGGACTATCCGTACTCTCCACCGACTGTGCGGTTTCAAACAAAAGTTTGGCATCCCAATGTTTACGAGGTATGTCCTACTTCTGCTCAGTCCAGACTTTTACATTTGCAAGGTGTACAGAAATTGTGGACACTTCATTCAGCTTATGCGTAGGAAAAGACAACAAATAATCAAGTGTTTGAAAAATCATTCAGCAATCGTAGTATGAGATTTAAATACAGCAAAGATTAACGATTTAGATTTAAACGGTGCCCACTCTCACGTTTGGTGAGTAAAATTACCTCTTTTAAATCACACTGCTAGCTGCTTTGATTGGGTAGTCGCCATTGTTTCCAGTCCTAAAAATTTCCTGCGCTGACCCTATGAACCTTTGAATCTGTGAATTCCTTTTTCACACTGTTGATACAAAAAAGCCTCTATATCAGCTATTCCAAATTAGTGCTAATGCTCTGCGATAACTTTAGCGAGAATCGGTGTAAGGTACTTTGAATTTTGAATGAAATACATTGTTATTTTTAGAATGGGGATTTGTGTATTTCAATCTTGCACCCTCCAATTGATGATCCACAAAGTGGAGAGTTGCCGTGCGAAAGATGGAACCCGACTCAGAATATTCGTACAATTCTGTTGTCTGTCGTGTCTCTCTTGAATGAGCCCAACACTTCAAGTCCAGCTAATGTAGATGCGTCTGTTATGTACAGAAGATGGAAAGAATCCAAAGGAAAGGACAAGGAATATGAGAACATCATCAAGTAAGTTTTTAGACGAACTCGAATTATAATTACTTACAATGACATGCCCTTTAAGTTCAAGGTCCTGCGTTTAATTGTGGCGGCAAAATAAACGTTTCAATAACTTTCCTTCAGATTTCCCTGCTGTTTGTTTGGTTGGGTTATTATCATAGTCATAATGTAATCGGATTTTAGGGTGAATTCAAAACTAACAGCTGTGGAGTGTTGAAGTAACGTTTTTGTTTTTGAAACAGTGTTTTGAGAACCTGTCACAATTTTTGAATACCTAATTCAATACGTGTAATTCCTAAGCTGTCACTTTTTCTCTTCTTCATTAGGAAACAAGTAACTCTGTCCAAACAAGAAGCTGAAAAAGACGGCGTGACCGTTCCCACCACAATAGAGGACTACATTGTCAAAGCCAAGCCACCAGAGAGTAATCTTGAGTTGACGGACTTCTACGACGACGACTACGACCTGGACAATGATGATGATGACGAGGGAGATGAAGGTGACGAAGATACACCTAATGAGCAAACAGATGATTCTGGGAATGGTGATGAGTCTTAATCCATACATCTCTCTAAATCCTAAATGAACCAGAAAACAACCTCTCATCACATTTAGCCTAAAGTGTGCACTCAAATTTTTAGTAATTACCTATTCGTATAAAAAACTTACAGATTCGCCCAAACAGGATTGACGTTCTTCTTTCGTTTAATCAGATAGAAAGTGAAACCTTCATTACTCTAGCTCATCCAATCATACATCTTGAAATTGAATTCGGGTCCAGGTGTGAACTAATTAATTGATCATTGGCAATGTAATTAAAATTCGCAAAACTGTGTTACTCGTACGTCCTCCTCATCCTCATGTGCTTAGTTTCTACCTGTGTTTCTCAAGGCAGGCGACTAACCAACGAATTAACACTGTCTAGTCTACTAGTTGTAATAAGTAGTGTGAAAACCCTAAATTGAGGGGTGCGGTGAAATCAGGCATTTGAAAGTGATCGAAGCGTATTTGATTCATAATTGATTCACAAAATGCTTACCATTAACCCGTTTTGTTATCATATCCTGCGTAGCAATTATATCCTCGTTTCTTTAGTTTCAATTCTGCATTTCTGGGGTTCGCGTAATGTCTCAACCACTTATTCTTTAACCCCTTAAACATTATGAGTAATTAGTTTTTTTTAGATCTCTGCGATTTTGTACTTCAGCCCTAATGATTTTGGCGAAATTATCACTAGAAGCTTCATTTACATTGTAATTTTAATCAAGGTTAATTTATACCTATTATTTTAAAAAGTAATATTAAGATACGACTGGGTGACGGAGGGAATTAGAAAATATTGTCCTAAATCTTACAATTAGTTTGGTAAATACCATTGCGAGAACGGTCGGGGTATGGGTTTGCGTTTATGAAATCATCGTTTTTAGCGTAGGTATGCTGGGTCGGTGGTGTTGTGTAGATATTTAACATACGGTGCATATATTTCCCGTTATGAAAGCGCTAAGTTAGTTGTCTGCAGACACGTTTTCCTATTGTCTACCTATTAGTCGGACCGTTTATAGTTGTACTCTCGCTCTCGTCGATATCCGAAGCTACGTTAATTTGAGTTTTGAAGTGTTGTTCTGTAAAAGTGATACTGTGTGCGAAAGAGCGAAAGTATTTCCTCGTGCTCCTGTCCTGAATGGCTAATTCTAGAAATGAATTAATTCTATGAATCACTTAAACCTTAAATATTGTTCGAAAGGTAAATAAATTTTGTGAATAAAAATGTAATGGTTTTCTTTAATAGATGTTTCTATGTAGTAGTATTAGCGTTGCATTTGTTTATGCGTTAGCTTCCAGTGTTCTTAAAAATGTTTAAATATTTTAGTTAGACAATCCCACTGATTTACTAGCAATATCCCAAAGTCTCACTCCAACTTCATCGTTATCAACGAGTTTTTGGTTCAATGTGGGCGGGGCTTGTCGATTCTGGTACATTTTTCCGGTCTCGCCAGCTGTACTTTTCCCAACGCAGCAGAGCATAACTGTGTCGCAGGACTGCCAAGGGAGATTCAATAATTATTTTTACATGTTTCGTTCCAGTTTGCAGGAAGTAATCAGCGCGATCCCTATTTTACCTGTTCAGGAGTGTAACTGAAAATTCGTTGTGAAAATCGGTAGAGCCAAGAAGACGTCTGTTCAGGGTCTGGAGCTGACATGTCTGTCTCTACGAAGCCAGGACATACTGCGTAGGTGGTTACTCCAGTATTCTCCATGCGTTTTCCTAGCTCTCGCATAAACAGGGACACAGCTAGCTTCGAATTTGAATAAGGATACATATTGTTATGACCAAAATCGGTGACTTTGTCCATGTGTAGATCATCGAGATCGATGTCACCGAGCTGTTGAGTTCCAGAAGATATTGTCACAATTCTGTAAATGAAAATGATTTTTTTTTACTATACTGGGAATTGATAAGCAAGAGCTATTTCAGTTCCAGTTTCGGATGTCCCAATGCTCTGAAGATAGCAAAGCAGTGTTAGGTTGTATATGTATTATGTATTACCTGGACGTGTGAAGCACTTTTCAAGTTTTCAAGCAGGAGACGTGTTAAAAGAAATGGTCCCAGGTAGTTTGTCGCAATAACTCTATTGAAACCTTCAGGTGTTTTACGTAATGGCTCTTTCCTATCGTAGATACCAGCATTGTTAATCAAGATCTTGATTTTAGGGTATTTCGATTTCACTTCGTCAGCAAATTGTCTTACGGAAGCCATGTCTGACACATCCAATTTCATAAGAACCTATTGTAAGTTTGCGTAAACCACGGTAATTAGTTACGATTACAAACCCAATCCCGGGATTATCAATTAAGCAATGAATCACGTGGTGTCCTATAATAAAATCAATGTGCAATCGGTAAATTGTTACGTACCACAGTATCATTTCCAGTAGAAGCCTTTATTTCATCAACTGCTTTTTGACCAGACACTAGATCACGACATGCTAGAACAACAATGGCTCCCCTCTTCGCCAATTCCACGGCGATAGCTTTACCTATTCCCTTATTTGCTCCAGTCACAATGACAACTTGACCCGAAATCGATTCCTCGTCGTTTTTGTTATAAGCCTTCATGAAGAGCTTGGCCTTGGTAAACTGAAGAACATACGGAGTTATCATCGCCTTGACTTCGGCTTCGGTGGGACCCCTGGCCGGCGCCGGCGCCGGCGCCGGCGTCTTTAGACTTTCACTTGAGTCGGCCATGACGCTGCTGTGGCTGTGTGCTGAGTCCTAAGGTATATCTACCGAGAAAATTGAAATATCGACTTTTTGATTTTGCTGTGCTTTAAACGTTTCAATGAAAATTTATTGAAACAAAATTGAATCCCTATACAATACACAATACGAACATACCTCTAAAAGTAAACTTAGCACAGCTGAGAAATGTATTGCACGTCGATCTAAGCACATAGAATGACACTTGCAAGATTTAATCCACCTAACCTCAACTCGACCATTATGTTAGACAGTCGTCAAACACACATTTTAATTTATATGTCATATTACATTGCACATGGGAGCAATTATGCTGTATGTTCGAGCTGGCGCTTTGATGAGCATTCCATGATAATTCCGGAGACCTCGTGCATGAGAAATTTAACCAAAAAAGCCAGGAGCATTTGTGCTCTGGTCGACCTTGATTAGAACTTGAGGTGGTTATTACCGAGTTAAGGTTTGGCTACTCGCACGTGCCTGACGTCGGAGAGGGGTGCAAAAAAAAGCAGTGGCATTTAATTGATTTATATAACTCAAGGCTTGGCTGCTTTCCGTTGAATTAGTACAAGCGAGCACGTCACTTTCCAACATGTTTTGGTTCCTGGTATACATGCAATTCGAAAATTGCAATCCCATGGTGGACCAATTTTCAAGCTAAACGGACTACTGTACAACAGAATATGTGGTAAAGGCTTATAGTACGGATCAAATTTACATGCCGGCGGACCGAGGATGCAGTGCAGACCAAACGGCTTTCACTTGGAAGTTTAAAGACGCAAAATTTGAAGAAAGGGGATGCATCCAAAGTAATTCCAACATAGTTAAAGCCTTCATGAGTAACGCCTTTATAATTACAGCACGATACTATTAGTATACTAGCTGCTAATCTTAAGTAAATAAATAAATAATATTGTTCCAATGTGGTAAAACGAAAGAATTTCGAGATATAAAACTGAGATTGTCTTAGGCGTTTTGAATTCCTACGTCATTCATACATTTGTCAACTGAGCTTCAGTGCAAATTTGAAATTAATTTAATGTCGTAATTATTGTATAGGCTTAGACTTGTAATAAAATAGCGTGAAGATGACTACCGATGAATTTTATAATCTCTGTGCCTCGTTCACATTTATTTCAAAACGGAAATGCTAAAACCGTAACAGTAACAGTAATTTCGGTATCTGTTCCACATGATGAGTACCTACTCTATTGTTGGAATTATATGGGTTCATTTGCATGAAACCAAATTACGTGATGCTGTCAGCAGAGTCATTAAACGCTTCAACAGTCTTTAAGTTTACAACTCTTACAGATTTTCTAATACAGGGAAGCACTTGTGCTTACGACTTACGACCAGGTAGCCATTAAATTTATTTTTGTGCTCATCTATACCTAAATAATTGACAGAATTCTCCCTTGGATTAGCATTTCCCGTTATGTAGTTTAAATCTAAGTGGCAAAACAGAATAATTTATATTGGTTCTCTTGAAACTGAAACCAAGGGAAAGCATTGTACTTAGTTTAGTTTTTAGAGATGGTCAAGTTTCCTTGACAACTGTGTGGTGGTGTGTTCAAGGCAATTGTTTGTAACAATAAAAATGCCGAAGCAACTTGTTCAAGTGTTCCGTACCGCTCACGTTATTCTGAAAAGTGGAATTAATAATTTTCTGTCTCCGGCGATTGGAGAAGGCTCGCCTCTGAAATTTGTTCTGTAAGCTTTTTTCGTGAGCCGGTGTACAAGATGAAGCTGTTCACTCTTCTAATTTCTGGATTACTTTTGATCGGACTGATCTGTGATTTGGGTATTTCTGAGGTGGAGGGATACGCTCGGGCACGTGACAAGGACAAGCAATGGGACGCCATTGCAAAGTAATGTCGAACGCTATGATTTTTACCAATGCTAGGCGCACTGGAATATCCAGTTGTGGTATGACATTTCAACTGATTATTTCTTTCATTTCAGGAAAAGCGCATACGAAACCTTGAAGCTACGAAAAGCTCGAAGCCATGAGCAGACACCTGAACAAATTCTTCGATCTTCAAAAATGGACGCTGATGTGGCCAAGAGCATGGGTGCTGCGACCTTAAGTACTTCTTCTGAGCGCAAGCGAAGAGACCAGGTATAATTTCTGTTGGTACTGATTTATGTCGAGTATGCTTTATCGCGGCTTTTATCTTGAATACGTTTTATCATTTTTCAGAGTGAAGTCCATATTCATGCTAAGAAAGCTGAAGGTAATTTGTGGCTTGTAGTTAAAATCCTTATGCAGATGCAGATATACTTTTAAGTGATTTGGGCACTAAATGACCAGTGAATACTTTATTTTCAGGGGATGCTATTGCGGCGGCCGCTGAGAGTGCAGCAGCTGAAGCGGATTCCGTAGCTGCTGGTAAGCTAAAGCGCCGTAGTACGGAAATTTTCATTTTCACATTGTACAACTGCTCATGATTGCAGCTGTGGAAGTTGCTGAGGCAGAGGCAAGCGAGGAGAACGGGCACCATGATGGCGGTGACTATCATCATGGCGATCATGGCGATCATCATGGTGACCATCATGGCGATCATATGCCTCGAGACAACAGCATCACTTTCGAGGAAAACGATGACGGAGACAACATGGTCGTTGTTGAGGAGGATCTTCGTGAAAAAGAGCACACGAAAGGCAATCATGATTCCAGCAGCAGCAGTGGCTCTTCTTTGTCCGAATTCGACTTGAACTCGAGCCACGGACACGGAAACATGGATGCTCAGCACATCGACCTGAGCTCAATTAACCAGGGACATGAAAACATGGACGCTTACCACATCGACCAGAGCTTAGCTTCTTCTGACAAGGCCATTAGCCTGGGTTCCGTTCATGGGGATGTGGAAACTCCGTTGAACAAGTTGTTGACTGAATCTTCTGACCTGGCCCAAGAAATTCGACTTGTGTTCCAAGTCTTGGCTAGACGGGAGGACTACTTGGTTCAGGAAATGGAACTTCTCAAGAATGCGCTGCAAAATGCAATTCAGGTTCTTCACGATGCCACCAAGGAAACTAATGACCGCTCACGGCGTCAACGCAGAGACTATGGTTAGTACTTTCAGTACATTTAACGTTAACCAAAATTATTCTTTAGCTCTTTAATTCATAAATCGCAGATCAAAATCCCTACAAGGCCTGTGTCTACATCAACCCACCTCAGAAGCAGGGTGCTGCACCGCCAGAAGCATTGGTTCAAGAAGCACCGGACCAATATCCTGTCACGGACGCTCCGCAGATGATGACCCAAGCTGAAGCTTCACGCTTGAGTGGAGGAGACGACATTGACCTGAGCTCCGTGTACTGGCTCAAGCTTCCGGAAAACGACGAAGACGGGATTCTGGAGAGAGTTCATCAAGTACTTTCGGGCGTTCGAAATGCTGGGCGAGACGTTCTGCTCATTCCTGTGACCAAGCAGTTTGCTTCCAATGAAGACGTGGCCAAAGGATTTCTCAAAGCTGTTCGTGTTAACCCAGCTTCACAAACGTCATCAGCCAACTCAAAAGCAAAGAAACAGCGAAAGAGACTTCGAGTCCGAATTCGAAAAATCTAAACAAAAAATGGATCTGGATAAGAAACTCAATGCAAAAACAGGTATTTAGGTAAGAATTTTCAACAATGGTCATTCAAGTAGGACCTATTTCTCAATGCTCAATGTAAACAGAATCTTACCTATATGCAATAAATATACAAAGTAGATTGTAAAACTCCGAAATAACTGACCAGCAACGAAGCTGTACCATAATAATAGTAATATATTTATATTAAGAGATTGACTCACAAACGTGATGGATTTTGTTTCAAATGGGTATATTACATACATATAAGATTATGCTGAATTGTTTGTAGATTAGAATCCTTGCTCAGCGCCATTAAACTGATTGAATTATTCACTGTAACATGTAAGGTAAACACGAGAGAAGAGTTCGAGTTCGATACACAGTACACTTGAATAATAATAATACAAGTAGCGTTCATTCTTTGTAAAGTAGTTAATTATTACTATTTATATATACAACGAGATACCAACGAGATGTCCGTACACTAGATAACATGTCGTTAGCAATTGGAGTAATATTAAATTCCATTGAAGATTCCAGCTATACTGTATTCAAAAGTACGTAAGAATAGAAGAAATCTCTTAGTGGACAAACCGTCAGAATCAATAATTGTGTAAAATGCAATTCTCACTCTAAGGTTCACAGAAAACAAAAACAAGTACAAAGATTATTTTTGACCGATACAGGGTTGGATGAATTAAATTATAAATAGATTCACAAATTTTTCTAGCCGGTAAGCAATCGGTTGGGCTAATAATGAAGTTTTGTAAATTCTCAAATTGCAAATTCACTAAACTCGGCTAGTTACATAAAATAATGATTTTGATTGTGCGTAAAATCAGGTTTTTACAAATTTTCTATCACCACTGAAAATTTTGAAAATACGGTACTTTTAACTGTAGTTAAAGGAAGATTAGCACCTGCTCTATGCAAAGCCCATGCACCAAAATGACTGAGAAATGAGACCAGATCAGAACTTTAAAGTACCATTATTCAAATTGTCTGAAACGAGGGGGAATAAAACAACCGGGTTAATTATTTCGTTTGGATTCAAATTCAACTTGCCAGTGAAGTATACAATTTAACAGAGCGATTACGAAATTAGATTATGAAAGTATATTCAGCTATGCATTACGTAATTTCTTTGTGTGTGATTTTTCTTTGGCTTGCATTGTTATCAATCATAAAAAGCTAGAATGTACGGTAATATCAGTTTCACGGTTCAATTATTTGAATCAATTTTAGTTTTAACTTTTGAATAAAGCAGCAATCATCCTTCGCAACAAATACAATTGTATATAGTGAAAAAATAACTGAATTAGTTTACAAAATATTTGTTTGCAAATTAGCACTTGGACACCATCACAAATCACAACTACGCAAACACTCATCAAATCAATTACAAATAAGCGTAAGTGACGTACTCTGAACGGCCCGCTCCCACACAAATACTTCACTACAACAGATAGCCTTCTTAATCTTTCGAAAAGATCGAACAACTTCAATAAAAATAAACAAAAGATTTCACAAAAAGGTAATAATTAAATTTAGTTAAAACTAGAACCATGTACCTAAGGTATGATAATAATGTCAAACTCTAAAAATTATTGAATAAGAATGACCTAAGAAATAGAAAAATTTGTCACCTAAGAATAAACACGCTCGTGTTCCTATCGATAGTTGATTACCTATTTGCTGAATCAGTATCTCCATTATGTCTTTTTGTACTTTGTACATAGTAATATGTATAGAATTAGATAACACATATCCAACAGTAGCCGGGTGACAATTTGAATTGTAAAGACAACATTTACGGAAAACACGTCGACGTAGGTAATTCACAACATCTAAAGACAAAACTTATTACTCCAGTTATTTATGAATTAGATGGTGGAGACAAAGAAAAAATATCATGAAATTAAATTCGTAAAGTTTCAAACTACATTGGTAGAAATCACAGGACAGCGTCTTAGTACAGAGTAAGGTAAGGACCGACTTGGAATCCTGGCACTGGGAGTATTGAAAGTAAAAACCGTGCTGCTGATTGAGGCTACTCTACATGGCCATGCACGTATTAGTTTTGAAAGTTCATGTAAATGTAAAAGAGTACCAAAAACTTGATAGAATTGTAACCAATGAGTTGGTTAACGTTAACGTGAACCACAATGCTCACATAAAGGTGACTCACGATCGTGGTTCTGTTATCGTAGAAAAAAATTCTGGCTGATTTTGAGAAATGAGCGACGAAACTCCTTGAGAAAATATAAAACCACGTTTATAAAAATCCAAGTATTTCGTTATCTTCGCTAATAATAATATCGGGATCCCGACGTTTGTCTGTCCAGAGTTAGGGGTAAATAGATTCAAATGGGCTTACAAACAATTACGATACATGAACAACCCATCGAAGATAATTACGGGGATGAAAACGGTACTTCACTAGTACTAGCACACAGGAAAATCTGCGGACTACAATCAACAATGATTAAATCTAAGCTAATTATGTGAATTGGAAACATCTATAATTTTATGCATGAATAAGTGCCAAGTAGTGTCAGTGTGACTGGTGCTCTTGATTCTAAACTGCGACTGCAGCTACTTCTCCCGGGTCCTGTTGCGTTTCACGCGAATAGCTTGAACTTGTTCCTGCTCCTGCTGGATCTCAAAGACGGTCGAGCCGAAAAGAGTCGTCAACTTGACGATCAAGTCGGAAAGACTCGTCAACCTGATTATCTAACTGAACAAAGTCTTGATCCAGAATTTGGAAATCAAGTGGACTAATCCCATCTCGAAATGCTGCTTGCAACTGTTCATTCGCTAATAAATCATCCAGAGGCTCCGTTCCCCGGACGTCGGAAAAATCTGACAATGACAAGAATTCTAGATTACAGATGTGGACTCTGAACTTCAGGGTGGACAATAAATACAAGTTGCATTTAAATAGACAAGTCTGGCTTTACCGGTAAAAATGATGTCTGGGATGCTGGAAGGGGTTTGGGGAGTCTGAGGCTGCGGATGCTGAGGTGATTGCTGAGTGGTGACTCCTGCAGTTGCACCGGTATTCGGAATCTGGCCCGCTTGGTTGTAAAAGTACTGACCGCCAGCATTAGCACCCTGTTTAGAAGTACAAAAATAAAAAATTAACAGGATATTCTAACCCAATTAATGATCAATTATTTCTAATCTGACTTTAAACTATTTATTATGGAATGCCGAGTAACACAAATATTGATCCGAATCCAAATAAAAATCAATAACAAACAAATAAACAAAAAACAACCTCGTTCCACTGTCGATTCATACGCATATGATTCTGATGTCCGTTTTGTAATCGATCTCCCTAAGAATTAAATAAAAATGATAACTGAACGTAAAGCGGGAGGGAATTCGAAAAACAAAAATCCATAGAGAATTGAGAATTTTAATATGAACCCAACACAATTGTGATTTGGAATGGATAAGAACTTAATAGAACTATCATACCATTGAGATTTGCTCGAAATGCTGTTGCAGCACTTGGGCTTGCTGATTAGCATAAAAATCATTATTTGTTGGATTGGTTTGTCCAGGACTCGGACTGGCAGGAGCTGATAAATTGCCGTCAACGGGACTTGCACTTCGGAACTGTAGAAAAGTAAACAATTTCTCCTGATTTCGGGTACCACAATATGAAATGATTAAACTAGAAATGGACCAGACAAAATCGCCTTCTTAAAAACACATGCGTTACAAAATAGAAAATAGGATGCTACTTCGTCCAAAACAGTGAGCTCTCAACATGTAACCAATGCAAATAAAATTTGAAGCCACCGCCACTAATAAAAATAAAATCTAGATTAATTCGTTCACACTAAAATATTCAGAAAACAAAAAACCAAAAATTACTGGAGAAGGCGAGTTCTGAGGACTAGGTCTTTGAGGATTCCGGTAGGCTGACAACATCTAGAGCAATTATAAAAACGCATGCAATAGAATAGATAAAAAAAACCTCACACAAAATCATAAAAGAAAGATGAAGACAGTAGGTGAAAAACAGTATAGGACGTACATTGTCGTTTGAAAAATTTTGGAATGATGTATTCACATGGAGAGGATTTTGTTGCTGCTGAGACTGCGGTGAGTGCGGGGCTGGAGAGCCTTGCGCTTGTGATTGTTGCTGTTGTGCTTGACCACCTCCGCTACCAGCACCTTGTGGAGAACAATGTGGAGACAGACTCGTGGGCGAGTACGTCATAGAGCTTCCAGTCAACGGACTCTGCTCAAAACATAAACAAAGAAAATTAGAGTAACGTCATTTGGCAATATTTTAACTCTATGGCCTATACCGCACCACGGACCACGGAATGCGTTAAATTTTAGGTTCTAGGACAATAATCTGAAAGCTGCATAATGTGAAGCTGTTTTGCAAGGACTTATGATAATTTAGTTCTTGAGTATACACGTGTAGTAGGCTAATGTGATGACCGGGATCAAGACGTCAATCCCTATAGCTCATAGCTATAATGACATACCACACAAGGAAACTAAATTTGTGATCTAACATATCTAGAAATAACTTAGTGATCACTAAAACTAGAGTTTGTGGCACATGCTTTCACACACAAACAAAGTTTCCCATTACGTACACCGTTGCTTTACCTTCCAAACCGGAATTCAAGAATTAATAACAGCTGACGATTTTGTCTATTCAAAACAAGGCTTCATTTGATAATTTAGTTCTTGAGTATACACGTGTAGTAGGCTAATGTGATGACCGGGATCAAGACGTCAATCCCTATAGCTCATAGCTATAATGACATACCACACAAGGAAAGGTGATCACTAAAACTAGAGTTTGTGGCACATGCTTATGCTTTCACACACAAACAAAGTTTCCCATTACGTACACCGTTGCTTTACCTTCCAAACCGGAATTCAAGAATTAATAACAGCTGACGATTTTGTCTATTCAAAACAAGGCTTCATTTTGCAACTCACAACTATAACTTTGGTACAGCGACAGCGTCTATTACGTTTAGATATAGCCGTAGGTATAATTCATTACTGAGTATAGCAATTACCATTTATATAAACAAAGCGTAAGCGTGCATCTCAATAGCAAAAAATCAAGTTTTCAATGACGTCAATTGATTTTTTTTCCAACTGAATAAAGAAATCAACAATGATGGTCACGAGGAGGACCTAGTGAATGAATGAATGCTACTTACGGTTGAGTAAGGTGAGTGATTCTGTTGACTATGCTCATCAATGTCAAGTGGTTGCTGAAGAGGTGGAGGGAAGTGGAAAGTGGTCAGATCCGGAAGTGATCCCGTAGATGACATTGACATCGAAGCCTGTGGAAGTTCGAGGCGGGCTGATCCATCTCCTCCTGTGTGGGAGCGCATGCCGCCATTATTCGAGAAGGAATCATGGAGAGGGCTTCGGCTAAGGCCAGACACGTTGTAGTCCCGCGGGTCATTGGAATTATTCGACGACTCTTCTGAGGAGTCTGGAACAGTGGAAGGGATTAGAAGATTATGCAACGCTGATTCGGAAATGGCTCTTCTGCACTGGTTTTCGGGTGGACTGAGATATGCCGGTCCATTTCCGTAGCCCAATCCATAGGAACTAAAACCACCACTCGTAGCGGATGTCATTGAGCTACTCAGCATGGTCGCACTGGGTGGAGAGGCATAGGGCGAGTGGTCGTTCCGGTGCTTACTACGAACCGGACCTATTGAATTTCTTGGTGATCGGGGTGACATGGAATTTTGGTGAAGACCTCGAGACGAATGTGAGCCCTGGAATAGATTAAAAAAATTAGTTTAACGTTTAACATCAAGCTCTTTAATAAAACATGAAAATGACATGTAATTCATTTCGCGTCCCGGTAGTCTAGTATCATACGTTGTACGTACTAACCTACCTCAACTCAACCTTAATAAATATAAGCGTGTGTAGTACTAGTACTTGCATTCTGAGTTCAAGGTTACGCGTGCGAGTTGCAGCTACTAGGATTCAACTTTAAGACGCATAAGGCTTTGACAATCCTAACGAAATAGAATTCGCCCTAGACAAAGCATGACAACAACTTTATACCGGCAAAGAGGCTCATACTCGTGTGCATTGGTTTACATAATATCCACTAACTACAAACGACACCACTCGAAATATATATTTAAGATTAGTAACTTGCAACTTGCAATCATTAAGTATAAATGGTCACCGTCCATGCTTCATGATTTTCAATGACATAAGGACATCCGAGAGAGGAATGGCCTAACACACTCATTGTTAAAATTACGAAAGTCCGCAAAAATGCTAATCTGCTACCATGAAGTTCGGCAAAAAAGGACAAAGATATATGGGCATTATGGACGGACGCAAAGGAAATGGGATACGTAACGTAGTGGCGAAAAAGCTTAAAAATTGAACAAATGAAGCATTGCATATTCGATTATTCCAGTCACACCTGTATTTATAAACAATTTTATAAAAGTAGTTTCCCTAAGATTTTTTACCACGAAAAACTTACAATATTTGTAAAATTCAGTAATGCCATACATTGATCGGCACTACACGAACCAAACAGTACCTTCATTTTCATACTTATCTTGCTTGGCTTAAGACCCATTACAATTTCTTAATTTAGATCGGGTGAAACTTGCTACTTACTGCAATTATTTTATTGTCTTGAAAATAGAATTAATCGGTTCGTTTAATAAAGCGAATCGTCGCAATTGTGAAAAACGTGTCAGGCGAGTATTCCAGCACAAAGCATACATAAATACATTTGTACAGTGCTGGTAGTAACACCAACCGGCATGGCAAGCTATGAGCCATGATGATTTTCAAGTTCGCGTCTCCTGTTTTTGCTGGATTTTTTTGAAGGACAACGCTTATACTGTTGCATGTAGAAAAAAGTACTTACTCAAACTTAAGCACGTAACATGGAGTCACTAAAGTTATCTCCATGTATTTCGTTGGTCAGTCTTCTTGTCTCTTACTCAGCCATTCAACCTTCAACCCTCATTCATTCTTAATTCCAAATCCTGCTTTTCTTCATTTGACTACTCAACAGCACAGTGGGAAACGTTAATATAAATTTGGTAAATACGAATGATAATAAGGAAATCATATTACGAGGCGATGATGACGTCTGTAACTGACCATACGATCCACGCATGGCTGACGTAAGAACTTACTTTAATTAGGTTAACCTCCACAAGACAAACAAACCAGAAAACGGAACTGAAATGTATAAGATGCAGTCCGGCAATAATAAATTAGTTAAGGTTAACCATATAAAAAGGCCTACGTGACGATCCGAGCGTCATGCAGGCAAACTCATCTTCAGATGAAGATGAAGACACACCCAACCAGATTTAAATTTAAATACATGCACTCATTAATAGTTAGTTGCTTGCAAAGTATTTGTTTTGGGTACGAGTACGAGTAATAAGATGTACACTAAAAGAAACCTGATCAAGAAGAGTTTACCTATGAGTCATTGTTTAGTTGGAAAAACTCTACGTCACACGACTTCTTGTTGAGTGAGGATGGACTTAGGGATTAAGGATACCAAATGCGAGACTTAGGGATTAAGGATACCAAATGCGAGATGGTATACATACAAGGGATACGAAAAAATTAGAACCAATAATAGCTGCGTGCGAGTATCAGGCAAAATTTGAATACTTTTGTTTTTGTGTATACATATTTTATAGACTTAATATCTTGACCCAGAACATATATTTATAAAGATTTCATTGCCTAATATATATTTTCCATGTACTTATTTTGAAAAGGGGTTGAAACGTCCGGTATTTTAATTACACTACCTACGTCGATTTCAAGTAAAATAAAATGACGTTGTGTTACGACTTATTTTAGCAGAAAAGTTCAATGTCTATTTAGTCAAAACAGGTACTTTAGGGGTAAAGTTAGCACGATAGGGTTTCAATTTTATAATTGCTTTGGATTGGAGTGAAGAAAAAAAGCAAACTCTAATCATTCAACAGGTACACACGAGCTGAAGCAGCTTGAGCTCATCCCCAATCCAAAACGTAGGTTTAGAAGCCTACCAATTCACACAATAGCTAAATACTAAAATCCACGAAAGTGGGCAGCCTTGAAAGGTTAAAAAAGTGGAAGAATAGTCTACCACTCCTGTGTGTGAGAGAGATGATTACGAAGAAATGTTACGTATACAAGACAATTTATGTGGAATGATCAACTGATTAACAATAGATAGGTACATGGTACATCAAATCACTCCCACAAAACACCTGTGCATCTATACCCTCATCTTAAATTACAAACACTTTAATTTCGATCAGGTGAAAATTCCTGTAAAATATCCCTTTAAAGAAAAGAGGCACGAGAAATATGCTTGGTTTATACATTACAAGATCAAAGGCTTAGAAGTAGATAAATCGCTTGTCGAATATATCGAGTTAGCTGTCAAGTCAATTGGGGTTTTACATCAATCTTCAGTAACGCACTTGCATCAGCCTCATTCCCATTACTATTAAAGGAATAAGCATAACTGAAAGTAAAATACGACTTGCTTTTAATAACCAGCTTATAAAGTAGATTTACCTTGTTGTGAATGAAAGCTTTTTAATTTATTCTTCAGAACAGGGGACGAGGATTTCGGTAAACTGTAACATATTTTAACTTCATAATCTTTCTTAGGTCGCGGTCGTGTCCCGTTGTAGGTATTAATTTCATGTGACAAGTGGAATTCGTTTGTTGAATTCATGTTTCACGAAAATCGAACAAGAAAATGTTTCCCTAAAAACTGTGAAACAATGAAACAATTCGCTACCTACTGCGAATTGTGGATTATACCAGAGAAAACATTAGATATGCTTATACCTACATACAGTTTGAAAGCACTGGTGATATGGAATTGCAATGCACAGCACAGCCAAATAAGTAATTACGGTTTGCACCTGCACCAGGCATTATTACACAACAATTACAGAAACACAGGTAACAATGAAAGATCCACAATCCGCAAACACCATGTCTACGTAATCCTAATCTGTATACATAAGTTTAAATAAAATATAAAATCATGGGTTAGGTAATAGGATTTCTAGACTAGAGTCTAGAGAATATGTTTGTCAAGAGCCATGTATAAGCATAAGCCATACATCCGTACAATGGATCGAGCCAGAAACCGCAGTCCATTCACAATTTACAATGCACAACATAAAGGTGTCAACTCAGGTGGGTACTCGGTACTCAGGGTGTAAAACTCGATTCAAACCGCAGCACAATTAAACTCAACTTGAAACCTGGCTTTCCAATAACGTTCCAATTAAGCCCTACTAAATCATACATCTATTCAAATTAAA
>VNWX01000714.1:0-19137 GCA_009869905.1 Ceratophysella communis | reverse complement strand
TAGCCGAGTTGCCAGCACGTGATCTGTTCACGGATGATTTTCCTTTAGGATTTGAGAAAGTATAAATATGTAGTATAAATGCCTGCTTGAGTGACGCGTTAAGTAAGCGGTAAAGCAAGATAAGGTGAAAATATCGTTAAATGACAACGTGAAATAGTATAAACTGGCCTTTACTCATGGTATTAGGTCGGGTGAATAGCTGAACAGAATTACAAGGAGTATTATCAGGATGTGTTGTGCAACACATTATTAGCTGTATAGGGTTATCCTCACGTTCTACTTGGGTCTCACGTTTTCTTGTTTGTATCATCCCTTCCCATATCTCAATTCTGACGAATCTGGGATCTTGGCTGCTGTTTTTGGGCTTGTCCACAACATTGCTTTTTATTCGTAGAGCATACTAGGACCTGCTACGTGTGAGTTCGTATTTCATAATGCAGAGATGCATGCATGCACGCATTGGCTGCCGTTTAACTCTGAATGAGCTTCGTATTGTAGAAAGTATATTGGGCTTAATTATTTAATTAAAGAATTGGAAGCGGCGGTGGTGGTGCGGTTTGTGTTGGCGGAGAGAGAGAGAAAGTTCCGTTGGTCCTTGCTCATCTTTGCAACAAAGACTGTCTATCGATTTCAATTAAGCTCCTTCAAAAGTTCTCCACTCCCTTTCTCCGCATCCGTCCATATTACTTTCTCCAACCCCCTCTCCCATGTGGCACACACTCAACTCAAACCCAGACTCAGAATTCCAGCTTATTTAGACCGTAGCAAATCTAGACCCAGGCTATTGGCTTTGCTCACTTCGTATAATACAAAATTAACTGCTGCAAATCATGGCCTAAAGCTGCTAAAATAATTCGTAATCTAAGCTTTGCTAATGACAATGAACAGCTTAGAACACACTAGGCCTGAATATCCGCGACACATAAAACGTCGAACTTTACAGACGAGATGAGCCTTTCTCGCTCCTCGCTTTCTCTGCCTCATTTGTCACTTTCAGCTCAAAGAAATACGGCAGAATTGTGATTCGTCTAGCTAGTCAATCTCGATTTCTAGCTCTATTCTATTTATTTTAGACTGTAAATTGAAGTAAAGGATAATAATTGTAGCCGTAACTTCTGACGTCCGCCATTAGCTCAATCCTTCTAGTAGTTTGTTATGTGAGCTGTGTCAAATTCGAAAAAAACGTCGTTATTTGAGAAGGCCGAGTTCTCATATGATCTTATGTGACTACTTTTGAGAGCTACTTAAGCCTAGTAATGATCATCACATGAAGTCCATGCTCAACTTTCTCTCTGTTATTTGCTATTTCTAGATCTGAAGCTGGGCTCTTCTGTTCTGTGTTTGAGTGATGGGTTGGGCGGATGTCAAGGGGCTTTGCTCGTCTTCCCAAATCCTTCCTGGCCTCATTTGTTCTGACGAGAAATCCAAGCTTCAACCTTGAGCCTCAGCCTGAAAAACAAGCCGGAACTCAACACTGGCTACATGCACCGAGGTTAATTGGACGGACGAGAAGACCCAAACTGTCCAATTTCCTAGAGGCTTCTTCGTCCATAGGCATCCAGATCCAGAAGATAGCAGAGATCCAGACCCGTAAGTTCGGATCCCTGTAGTCCAAGCTTCAAGCGAAGCCTTGTGAGAAAAGTTTTTTTTTCGGTTCAGACGGATTCCCTGCCCAATACTAGAGACTTGGCAGAGAAACAAAAAGAGAGCCTTTCTCCCCCAAGTGGACCCAGTCAAGTTGAACATTTTTCTAGACTTAATGTAACACCCGAGCCAAGCTCTCTTTTATGAAAAAAAAAACGCTCCGCATTTGCTATTCTTCTACCGAAGCTTCTTCTAACTTGTAAAGGGCAAGGGACGCAGGAAGATCAGGGGAATCGATCTTTTGCTATAGCCCACATTTATTTATTCCAGGCTTTCCTTTCACTCCTCCGCTCCTATTTGTTTTATCACATAATTGAGACGGATATTTTGACAAATTGGATTCCTTCCGCGCCAAATTCCAGCGCATCTTGAACATTGTTTGTTTTACGCTTGAGTACAAGCGTGGGGCGGTAAGGGGTGATGCCGTTTGGGTTGGTGAAAGCGCACAGAAAGCTGGTGAAAGGCCGCATCATATGAAAAAATTTCATGTTATATCTGATGGTCAAAATACGGAGGAAATTATTAATTTTATTGGCTATTTTTTAAGTAGTTTTCACCAAAGCTTGATGGCTCAGTGAAAGCACGGAGAAAGCTGAGTTTCAGCATTTGATTCTCGTACAGAAGCCACGTAGGAAAAAGGCAATTAAAATCCTCGGTAGAATAGACGCCTAAATCCACATCCACTGCGGGCGTGAAGCAGAAGCTGACTCTAAACAGACGAATAGCAGAGCTATAGACACACTTGAGCCGCTCGGCTTAGGAATAAAAGAAGACAAATATATTTCCAAATCTTTCGTTCTAATCCCACTTGAATCTCAATTCGGAGCTAGGTCTCGGAATCTCGTTTCCCCTCTGCTTAGCATATGCGTAGGCTGAATGTCTTGGAATTGGAATCCTTTCACTGGCTCGGCTACTCCCTCTTCTGCCCTGAAACCCGGATGTTGGAGAAAGTGGCGGCGGAGAGGGGCTTAGAGTCCATAAATATAATACATTCATGAGATTTGAGTTATGTAGGACTCCCAGTAGGCTCGAGCACTCACTAGACGAGTATTATCCGTGGGCTAAAGCGAGTGGCTGACTGCAGAAAAATCCGGAATCTATTTTTTATTCTGGAGCTAGAAAACGTCTATAGCTACGTGCATTATGCCTATCTGTAAAGAAAATTGTTCAATAAGTCTCTAAAGTTTCATATCCAGCTTCCATGCATAAAATAGACTACCAGTTTCCAATTCAAAGTTAATACTTATTGGCAAAGTTTTTAGATTTGATCAACTGACAATGGGCGTTTCGGCTTGCCTATGCTTATAGACCTATTTTCCATTACATTTTGATGCGTGAAACAAGCTCTATTATTCGCTTGTTTATTTGGTGATTCTATAAAAAAAAGTATTATGCGTAGGCGTGGAGGCGGGCTTGCTCTGGGGAATGAAATTTATGTACGGTGAAAGATGCCTTTCTCCGGTGGAATGCTGATTGAACCCTGCACGAGTCTCGGATCTCATTTCTAAATTCATAATTAATGAGTGAGCTGGAGCATTGACAGAAGAACTAATGAAAACTCGGGGATCACATAGTTCCTGGGGATTTCCGCTTTTGTTTCGCATTTACAACTTTCTCCCCTTGTTTTCTCCTGCGCTCGGCGCTTGAGGCGAAATACAGGGGTTTGGGGTTTTGGCGACAGACAGAGAGTCAAAATTGGACATTGGGCCTCTTGTAGCAAGATTAATAGGCTTGAGTTTAAAGTCATAATAATAGCAGTCTGGGACTGAGGGAGGACTGAGTACGCAGTGGTGTACTGAGCAGAATTAATCATGCCAACTTTCTCTGCCTGCGGAGAGCCTGGGCTTAGTTTTTTTTTTGGGAAGAGAGCGGACAGGTTCATTGTGTTTCCATCGGGTCTTGTCGAGGGATTTAGAGTCGGGGAATAATGGAATTTCTCGGGCTTTTCAATTGAAATGAAATAACTGGGGCTGGCGGAGGATTTACGCAGACCCGAACTCAGCGAGCTCAGCTAAAGCAAAAGAAGTTTTTGAGCTGCAGAGATGAGGGTGAGATGGATCCGAGACGGGTCTCCAGGAATGCGGAGGATACCTTCGCTGCCTGGAGGACGGCTCGATAAGGGATGGCTCGTGCATAACGCTCATCGTCAATTGACGATGGCGAAAACGTAAATTAAGGTTCTGGTTAGTTCTATTTAGTAGCACGGGTTATTCATAACTGCATTTGCTGTAACTATTTGACCCGTTAATTAAATTAACTGTCCTTTGAAAGGCCCATCGAATCGACACGGTGCAAATGACGCGGCCTGATTTCATCATACCAAGATTAGAATAGAATGAGCATATCAGATCAGAATGGAGACGAGACACGGGGATTTGTGTTTGTTGGAAGAGAGAAGACGACGAGACACAATTAATTCTTCCTCAAGGTAAAGTCCCGAGAGAGAGGCTGCAGCTGAACATGTGGGAAGAGCTCTGGTCGGAGCATGGCAGGAAATTAAGTCTTTATGGATTTCTAGAAGGCTTGGAGGCTGGAAGAAGGGCTTTAAAGCCTCTTCCAGCCCAGACCAGCAGCCCAACCGCCAAGCACTTCAGCTCATTTATAGAATTTCGAGGAGATACAATTCCATATCAATAATATGACACTGTCGAGGCAGACAAGCTCCAGTCCACACAGGACACAGATCCCAGGCTCACACAACAAAGACACGGACAGTTAATTAAATCCTCAATGAATCCGCTATAGCCTCCAGTTGTAGGCATTTCGATGCGGCTATCACTCTGCGGCATCTCTAGCCATCCACACAGAAGTTAGCATTTCAAAGTATATACCTATGAGCCCTGACTAATATAAATTTTTGACTGTTTTCCAGGGACGAAGAGCGCGTGGCGAGATGATCAACTGAAGATGGAATTGATATCTGTATAATCCTCTGGCTGGTGGCATTGAAGCAATAACTCTGTCGATCTTACACGAATAGCTGTATTAAGATTATTGCTCTACAAGCACGAGAGTTATAGGCTATAAACTGTGTACTAGAGAGCTTAGGGACACGAGTGGCCTGGGCTGGGGTTGACACATGTGTCATATTTTCCAATTTCAGCTTGATCATGTCAACTGAGACCAGGGCCAGATGCGAGGACGAGCCGAGAGGCTTCACTTTACCTTGTCTTGTCACTCATGTCCAATGCCGATTACTTCTGCCAGAGTCTCCCGTTGTACCTAGTAGCGTTCCATTTGACGTAGCAGCCCTCTAAATTGAACTCTGTCAATTGATCTCTGTACCTATTGTATAACTATAGATATACATACTACCAGTTACACTTTGAGGAAACGGAGACCTGGACCTGGCAAAACACTGAATGGCGGAGCTGAATACCGAAAATACGTCAGAGGAGACCCCGATTTCTATCATCTGTCTCGAATCCTTATCATTCACCAGTCCGGTGTCGTAAGGTGCCATAACTGGACGGAGAACTGATAAGGGCTTGAGCGGAACTTGATCTTCCGGGCTCTCTCCTCCATCATCAACTGGACACCAGCTCAACAGACAACAGAACGCCGACATATTGAAACTCTCGGGATTCTTTAAGAAATGTTGGATTTAAGCTAGCTGAATCAATGTAGGTACTTAAAAAACAGTCTAGTCACCCTAGAGTGCCAGTATGGTCTAATTTAATTATCATTCAATTCTTTACGTATTTTTGGTAGAATAAGTCAAAAAAAAAAAAAAATTAAAAAATATCAATACCTACTGAAATATTAAAATTCAAGCTCTTGCTAATTGTTATTCGTAATCTATAAAAGGATTGCAAAAATATTATACCTGAACACTTCCATCTTATTAGCGGCGGCATTAAATCAACAAAACACGTTTGAATACACCAATTTCGTGCATAATCCGCAAAGTATTTAGTTGTACGATTTTATTTGTCATGACTCATGATCAAAATAAAGGCAACTATTAATTTATTACATAATTTTGCATATAGAATAGGTATAGCATATCATTTCTTGGGAATCCATTTATTGCAATAGATAATAGCATCTTGCATAGCTTAACGTGTTATCAATTATTTAATTCTGCGTAGCTAACACGTCGTAATTTTAAAGGCTATGGGATTGCTGCATGTTATAATTTATACTAGCTAAGGCTACAGGGCATCATTAAAGCTGCATCGTGGGAAGTTTTATCATAAATAAGTAAACAATTTAGTTCACAGAACGTAGCAAATAGAGTACGTATAGCCATGAATAATTCTTCCTCTACAAAGATCGATATTCTACCCTGTGTGGGTTCAGGCCCAGCCTAATAATAATACAATTAAAGCTATTTACTATTGCTAGGTTACTCATTCGTTAATTACCAATAATGGTGCAACTTGCAGCATGTCGGAGTTCATGAGCAAATGTATATTACGAGGGTACTTGGAATTGAAACCCTTATAAGTATTGCACGTACTGAGCTAAATAATTAGGTAAGACTATCGGAATAGCACCAGACCCGTGTAGACGTCGTAGGTAAAACAAAATAAAACAAACACGGAAATAATATCAATGTGGCAATGACCGATGACTTATGAAATCACATAACTACACAACCGGAAATGCTGAACCCAACCCGAGCATGTTTACTGCATGATTTAACTCATTTAACTTAATTTAAAAAAAATAGTAGAGTCAATGTGTTCAGGAGTGAGCGTGGAATTGACGTAGCGGACCGAATTATCGAACTCGTCTCCTTCGGTTCAACCACAATTTCACTAACTTGATAATAAAGTAAGCCACAAAAGGCCAAGCAAAAATAAGGGTCAAGGTACTTTTGGAAATCTCACCGAATGGTCTTCGGCGAACTCTCTGCTCTGTTTGAACGCTTCCGTTTGGAAACTGAGCGCTGGTGGAATATGCAGTTTCCAAAATACGCAATCTAGCCAAAATATGATCCACGTCCCTGTTAAGTCGGTCCACTGTGCTTTGAAGAATAAGATCCACACTGTCGGAAGTTCCATAGCGCTGTGGTGAAAGTGAGAGGTGCTGTTGATGGTGCGCTTGGACAAGCTGCTCTCCAGAAGAGTCCATGTAATGATTTGATCTTGCTCGGCCCATTCGGACGTATCCATTGGAATTGGCCAGTACGGAAACGCCAGAATTGCTTCCATTCAGATGGGACGGGAATGGTTCACCCACGAATGTAGCTGACGAAGTTGACCCGGATGCTTCAAGGTCTGGCTCACTATCCCCGCTGTAGTACTTGTCCGAGTCTGTAGTGCCCGAGTGCATCGTTTCCAGTGAGACACGGGAATCGAGGTCGAAATGTTGGAATGAATCCCCAACACCTTCGTCAGTGACATCCACTTTCAGGATTTCGTCTGATGTCTCTACCTCCAAGGACAGACCACTCCCGCTGCCGTTGACAGCATGTCCGTTTGGAATGCTTGTTCGATGATGGACAGGGGCGGATGGTGGTGAATATCTGGAGGAAACTGGCGGCTCAGTCTGGAAATCGTAGTTGGGTAAATGACCGTTAGATTTGGATTTGACAACCGTGGACTCAAACCCCAATCCATTCATTTCTGCCAGACGTTCCTCCTTTCTCTCGAGATACGTTTCTTCAGACTCGTCGGAATGAATGTGTTTGATGGGCGTGGTTTGAGCGGACGAACTCAGAGAACTAGACAGCGACGATGAGGATGATGTCCACTCGTCCAGTGACCTCTTGACGTGATCCATTTCTCGGCCTTCAAGGTTTACGAATTCGTAGAAGGGACCCAGTGTTTCCAGAAATTCTTGAACATCTCCACTGAAGGACATAGTTTCGATAATCTGAAATAAACGCAAATATAATGAAAAGCCTTAATTTAGCACGGGAACCATTATCCATCAAAGTTCTTTGTTTCGATGAGTACCTTCTTTAGCTCTTCAATATACTCCAACATGGCGACTTCTTTACTCATATCCCCAAGCTTGTTCCATGCGTCCCATTTGGCTCGACTGACAATACTGAAAAAACTGGGCTGGTCGCAGTTAACTCTTCCCTCTGTTCCTTGTTTGAATAAACTGTAGAATCGCAATTTGGTGCTGTTTGAAGGCTGATACGGTCCTGAAAAATGAAACAAACTACTAATTTGAAAAATGCAATCACAGCCAACGAATATGTGCATGAAAAACGAACACGCTATTCCGTCGACGTACCATCTTTGGGTAAACTCTGGATGACTTTCACAGCAGCTCGAAATCTATCCTCAAGTGACATTGTTTTAGCGCTCTGGAGCGATTTCCTTTTCCTTGAAGGCCTGCCGGTCAGAAACTTGACACCCGGGAGTACGAAACTGGCCAAACTCTTCAGTAATATATCCTTGTAATTTCTGAACAGGTATCCTCCAAGGCAGAGCAAGGACAAGAGCATAAACGACAAAATACAAACGAACAACGACAATGCAGAAGCAAGGAACTTCTAAAGACACTATTGGCTTCGCTCACGGCACACGGAGAGTGGGTCAAGTGTTACATGGAATGTCTCTAAATAGAAGAAAAGCAGTTAAACAATTAATTGGCGAAACAAAATAATGAATTAGCTCGCCCATAATAGATGTTAGATGGCTAGTTAGAAACACCGGTAACCGATGCTTCTTAAGTGCAGTAAGCTGAAGCAGTTATTATTACCTGGTACAGCCACCGAGACCTTGATCCTCAGCGGCAGCGGACACCCGTTTTGAACAGCTGACCGGATCTTGGACTTCTTGACAATTCCAACTTCCAACCAAAATGTCTAACTCCGATCTCGGTCACTCACGTCAAGCACTGAATTACGCAATAAATATTGAGAATTGAGAAATCAATTACTTACGCCTTCTACGCAGCGCAGCAGTCTGCTGTCTATGTGACTGCTGCTGTTTAGCGATCATAGCTGTTGGCTATGATCGCTAAATGTCAAATATTTGTAAAGGCAAAATATCAGCTGACCTGATGTACCGGCACGAAGGGAGAAGGGACACTTCCGGGTTCTCCGTGTCTTGTCCTGTATCGTTGGACTGTCTGCCGTCCGTCAAATAAATTAATTATTGCTCCACACAAACTCAAATACAAAATAGTAATCAAAATCAATAAAAAACCAAAGCCCGCAGCAGTTTCGCAATCTTGTCTGCAAAGCGAAACTCATGTTTTCACTGCGTCTGACTATTTGGCCGACTCGTCACTCGTCACAGAAGTCGGACTCTTCCCTCCTTGTTTCAATGTTGAATTATCATCCCTCATCCCTCTGTATTACATTCTACATCTGAAAAACCTACCACCCCCACCCCCGTCGTCTTGTACATTTTGCACTTGGCTAGTTCTGCTGGTCTGGGTTCTGTTTTCTGTCCTGTAGTATATATTCATATTTTTTATTCTACAAATTATTGTTACCTATTTGATGTCTCAAAAAGTATTATTACTCGTAGTACTTTAAATTAAATGCACTTGATTTAAACCCTCCATCTATGAAATTTAAAAAAAATGGCTGACAATAACGATTGGCAATGAATGAGACGCTTCAGTATCGTTTATGTACTCGATGCGTTGTGGTCATGTGTGATGTAATTTCAATTAAATAATGTGCTTACCTAAACCAAAGCTAACCAACTTAACTAAACCGTTGAAATCAATAAAATAGATCTCCGATGGAAGCCCAGTGTTTAAGACAATAAGAGGCAGAATTATGTTTCCAGTGAAGGTTGAAGTCCAAAATATTTATTTAATTTCAGCTAATAAAATCGCAAATGTCTGCCTATCGTAATACAATGAGTAATGAAAATGTGACGCTTTGAATACACCTATGTATATATGTAAGGATAAGCTTCCCTGTTTAAGGAGTTTCCAAAAAATCTGCCTCTTGAAACTTGGAAACCACTGTTGGGCTTGGCGGATGCGTCCATCTTACTTCCGTGTCCGTGCCCATCATCAGCACAATCTGTTTTGATGTCTCAAACGCCGGTGACGATTGGCGGCGCTTAGAAAGAAGAATTTCCTCTGGCAGTTGTCGATTCCACAAACCACATCTTTTTCTCCAATGTGAATCTTCAAATGTTCCTCCAGCTTAGAAAGATGCAGGAATCCTCTGTCACATTCGGGTTCGGGACAAATATACTGGCGTTCGCGGGAGTGGACGGACAGGACGTGAACCTGCAGGCCGGAACTGGTCTTGAACCGGCGGTCACATTGCTGACATTGGTACAGCCTTTCGTCCGAATGAGCCGCCCTCATATGAACCTTCAGTGCGTTTTTCCCATTCGTAGACCTAAAGGTACACCCATCGACCTGGCACCTTAGCGCCTTGTCTATATCTTCTCCATGAATCTGGAGCATGTGATCCTTGAAGCAAATGTCTTTGGGGAGTAGAAGGTCACAACGGCCACAGTAGGTTGGAAGACTTTCGGAATTCGGATCAGGGTGGTAGCGTCTTCGATGGAACCACAACTGGGATGCGCTTGCAAACCTCTTTGGACAATTGGGACAGTGTAACGGCTTCTCTCCTGTATGCTTGCGAATGTGAGCTATCAAGCTGGACTTCTTCCAGTGCTTCATTCCGCACACGTCGCTGAAAACAAAGACCTCATGAAGCCCTGATCACCATCGAATTGACTTTCGACCATCGTGTTGACTTGGCTTACCAGAGGAAGGGACAGTCGCCGTAGCCATGGTGCACTGCCTTGTGTGTTTTCAGGCACCTTTCACTTCTGAACTTCCGGTCGCAATTCGCTGCGTCACAGGGAAACGGGAATTGTCCGGTATGCCGAAACTCATGCGTCTCCAGATCCTTGTACTCACGGAAGCCAGCGTTACAGGTAGCACAGATGAAGCACTTGTGAACACCTACCGGGTGTATTCATTACGTAAGTTTGGGTTACATGCACAGTACGAATACCACTACAACATGAATTCTTACCTTCGTGTTTCCGCTTGAAATGGGCCATGAGACGTGCATATCCTTCTTTGGTTCCTATTGTCTCCTTAAATTTGCATCCAGGGTGGCTGCAGCGAACAGAGGCTGACTTCTCAGCAAATACGTCCTGAGGTTGGGCCATGAGACGTGCATATCCTTCTTTGGTTCCTATTGTCTCCTTAAATTTGCATCCAGGGTGGCTGCAGCGAACAGAGGCTGACTTCTCAGCAAATACGTCCTGAAAGCTTGGAAGGGGTCCAGTGAAATCCAAGAAGGCTTCAGTGGTTTTCTTTTTGATCCGTCTTGATGGAATGATTGGAAGGGGCAACGATTGGATGGGGATAACTTCCGGTTTATCTGGGACAGAATTTTCAGGGCGTGCGGATTTCGCTTCGAATGGGATTGAGATATTCGAAACTTCGATACCCGGTCCCGGTTCGGCTGCTGCTGAGCTTCTCGACGGGTTGACTGTGTACGTCCAACCATCCATTCTGTTAATTTCCATTTCCGTGGCAGAATTCGCGTACGCAGTGCTTCGGATCGCATATACGTAAGAGGAAATAAATATATACATTTGTCGTGGTTACTTAGATTCTTGCTAACTGAATACAGGCTAATATGAATGGCGCTTATCCAAGAACGAAGAATATCTGTGTCTGTAGTCACCAGCTCGTTCTTTTCTATGTATATTGAGCTCTATTTCTAATTGAAACGAAGAACAATGGTCCATCCAGTATAAGATTTGCATAGGAGGGAGGGAGGGGTACTGGGTAGAAAATTCTGATAGCATGTCAATACTTAGCTTTAGTTTTCTCGGAACCAAAGCAAGGGGAGAAACACAATATGCTGCCTGTCTGCTGGGAAGTCGCGAGGATTTTTTTTTGCAGGCGCAAAATTACTCAATAGGCAAACAATCGGCAATCGAAATTTACCATGTGTCTTGACAATAGAAATTACATGGTCTAGGGCTTCAGATTTTCCTCGCACTGTGTGTGTACTCCTCTCGACAATTTTTTTCAAGTTGCATATTTGATAGTATGCATTCTATAATACATATAAATGCAGGTCACTTCATAATCTAAAAGACACATTTCAGCTTTCCTGATGCGATGTAAATGGAATCATTATCGAGTCTTCTATCGAGAATAGGTCAGTAGAAGTCCAACCCGCTTTGGCCCATAGCTACGATCTCTGATGCTGTTAAGTTTCCCTTTATAAGTCGATAATTCGTTTTTGCACCGCCGGCAATGCTTTAGTTTTATTAGTTTCGTGTTATAATATATAAATATTTCTTGATATATAGTTAAGCATTGAATTTGTCGATAGATTCAATAGTGTGCGTATAGAGTAGGTAGTCAGCCGTAATGACAAACGTTAGGCTTGAAATTTTAGACCCATTCGATTTGAGACACGACCTCCCGGAGGACGAGGTGGACGGTCCAGAGGGCAAGGACTCGGTAGGCATAGTAAAGGACGGACAAGCAGATGAAGAAAATGAAGTGGGACGTGGACACGACCAGCTGAATGAAAGCTACCATGGCGAATAGACAGTCCACGATGATTAGGAAGATCCAGGCTCTTAGCATCGCGTAGGAACTCTGAAAAATATAGAGAGCATATTTCGTAACAAGCGAATTCGGTATCGAGTTTCAACATTAGTTTGCATCTGCAATACTATACGCGGATATGAAATAAGTCAAAGAGTCAAAGGTTTCGAGGTCAGAGAGCAATAGAACTTGATACAATATTATAGCGTCGTCGTCGATATTCCATTTTCAATAGGCAATAAATATGACTCACCTTTCTGGTTCCGAAGAAAAGCAATAAAGCAAATCCAACTTCTCCGAGTGACCAGACTAGGAGGCTGATGAGGATGTAGAGTCGATAAACGCCTGAATTTAATATACCACGCTTATTTAATTAGCATCGCAAACATGCAATATCATAAACCTGCCTTCCTTTCGAGGCAGAATTATGAAGAAAAACTAATTGTAGAAAGAATATTTACGACTCGAGTAAATCTTGAAAATTAAGACCTAAATTGTTCAAAAATTTTAAATTTTGCAGTTAAACTGAAGATGCGTTAAGCGCCTTACTGTTCAATTTCATGTAATTCTCCAAATCTTGTTTCAGGAATGGAAGAATGGATTCCAGGGCATCAGGCTGAACAAAGTAGCAGGTCGTGGCAAAAGCCACTAACAGGAAACACGTGCTGAAAATTACCTATGAACATCAAATCGGAAAATTAGCTCTTGTCTTTAGATGGCATTTTTTCTTAAGCTCCCATGATTTATTGCGTGCACATACCATATCAAGTATGGAAATAATTTTGGTGACTGAGGATGCTGATTTTCCAAAACAACAAATGACAGTCGGAGGTGCCATTTTTTCCGTCATTAAGGCTGTAATACTGAACACAACAGTAGGAAAGAACGGTATATTAACAAAGTTTAGAACAATATGAACCGAGCAATCTGTGGAATCTGGATGAGCGTCGTTAACTTGAAGATAAGCTTCTCAGCTTCTTGTCGACACTTCGACAAGTAGATTCGTGATCTGCGGATGTAATTGAACTGCGAGAACTGCGTGAGACTACGACTGGAAAATGAAAAGACTATTTTTACATTTTCGCAACTGATCTTCTGTTCATTGAGCATCTCTACATGTGCTGCACCGTACAGAAGACGCAGAAAGACATCTGGAGCCCCAATCATCATCTTTTTTTACGGCTTGATTCATCCCGAATCCCATCTCGGAATGAATATTGAAATAACCTTCGTCTCCCACTTGCTCTCAATCCCCGAATTCGCGAACCCGAAAACGGCTAAGACTAAGACGCCAATGAACCAGAACGCAATACTCGCCCAGTCCATCCTACGGGATATCTCTACCGCACTGATACCGGACCTTCGAAGTTTTCTTATGTCTTATTCCATTTTAGTAAAAGAAACAGATCGGCTCTATCACTATATTTTATGGTATCGTAAAGTTATCAACTTCATTTGCTTGAATTACATGAAATCCACTCTCGTGCTCGTTAGCGCCATGATGGGTATGACGGAGGTCAGATTTTACCATGGGTACACGGTCAGTTCGGTAGTTTGGATGTGGATGCCTGAAGAAGGCCAGAGGTGGGCGTAGGAAGCGCCGAGAGTTATGCTTTGCAAATATTAACCCGAATTTTAACTGTATGATTTCATACGATCGGAATTATGAGTATGAGTTGACAGCTTCTGATTCTAAGAATGCCTCCCATGTACTTTACTTCAAGCGGGGCACTCAGGCCATGGCTAAGCCTCGAAACGGAACTTGGAATGGATTACGTCGCTGTATTCCCAAATTATGAGACAAAACAAAAGCCTGACTGAACATTCTCTAACATTCCAGATCTGAATGTTTGCTGGTGCTAATGCGGAGGAAGCTCAATTTCATAGTTTAAAAGTTTCAATGAGTGGTCGGCAGTGGGCCAAGAAATGATGATCTTCGTCTATTTGCATTTGAACTACTTCTGGTGTGTCCGAGATGTGGGCCAAAGTCAGGGAGTCATTATTCCGTCTGCACCCAGAACTATTTACACATTTGAGAAGTGACAGTGGGGCTGGTTTCCGTGACCTGGCATCTGCGAAATCATCACCAGCACTCCCAGAAGACGGAATCCTGACACAGCTGCTGCTCTCCCGTGACCAAGATGGATCCGAGCGAGTAATTAGACCAGGCTTCGTCGACTTGAAACCTGCCAATTTCATTTTGCTCCTTTTGTTTTGCCTCAACTTTCATTTTTTGGTCAAGTTCATGAGACTTCAGTTGGCAGAGAGTCAGGGCATTTTAATGACTCACAAATGTTCAGACGCCTTCTGTTTACAATGATCTTGAAACCTCCGGCTCACAGCCAACGAGGTGTTCAATGGAGATTAGCTCTCATTAATCACGCACCACGCTTCGCATTTCCACTCGTTTCCTCATTTTTCTCAAATTTTCCTGCATATCACAGACCCAACAGATTTTCAAGTACTCAAAACGAAACCTAAATTTTTTAAAAATAAAAGCTGATGTTACTTTTATATACAGAATTTCCTTCTACGCAAGGCAGACGAATTATACATTTTGAGGTCTACGGCCGCCGATGTTGCGATCTGGGATGTTATGAATCGATCGGACTTTGGATTGGCGTGGTGTGGGTAATAATGGATGACCATGTTACTAAACGGTAATAAAGATGACATAATCGAGTTCTGGTTTCTGATTTCGAGCATTTTATTCCAACATGCAATTTGCTCATGTATCTGACTTGATTAAACTGGTATCCGTTCAGTTCGGGACTAAAATATATACATACTTTCAAACATAGGCACGAAGGAGGTGCTCTGCTCCTCCCGGTGCACTATAACTGGATTTTATTGAAAAAATATCCCACGTGTCAGCCAGAGAGAGTAAACAAAACTTCTTTAAGACTCCACCGCCCACCCAATTAATGGAGAACTCGTATTTTATGTTTTAGCTCAGTTTGCGGTGTCAAGAGCTTGACAGCGATTCCCTTCAGCTCGTCCAAGCAGAGTTGGCAATGGAGTCGTACGACCGGGTCGAAAGTAGCGTCGTAGTAGAACTTGACCCCGCGCTGAACGTCTCGGATGAATTCCCCCAGTGTGGCGTCCATTGCCGTCTCAGGAGTGATGAAGCGAGCTACACCTTGAAGACATTTGTGGATTAGCGCGAAGTGAGCACGGAGCACGGAAGGCTCGTTTTCCGTTCTTAGTGATGTCTCGACCGAGTGCCACACCTAGAATTAAAAAATGGACGATTTAGATTTAAATGACCGTTCTACTTCTTTGGTTCATTTTTGGATGTGAGGCATAACGATACTCACCTGAACAATGACGGATTGCACGGACAATTCCAAACTATAGCAAAGGTCACCCAGAACCACGAGCGCAGATTCTCGAACCATTGGGTCAATATCACTGGCAAGACGAAAGCACACGTTGAGCACTGGTTTCCGGTACTTGACAGCGGCAGGTCCAATTTCTTTGAGCAGTTTTACCAGCGCTTCCCCTAATTTCAATCGGAGCGCGAACTGTTCTGTTCTGGACATGCTACTTGTCCATGCATGATTTTCACCGAACCCGTACTCTTCGATTACTTTGGGCAGAATCGTTTCGTGGTACTGTCCACCGAGGGCTACCAGGACATTAATAGTGTGCATAAACACATACGGATCTTCGTTCTCCATTTCCTGATAGCAGGTCTGAGTGATGAGTTCCTTGTTACTGAGTATTTCGGGATCCTGCTTGATAATGCGCTTTCTCAGGTCCACCAGACCAGAGACTTTCATGGAAATATCCGAGTTATTGATTCGGAAGAGAATGGTTTGTAAGCCGGCTACTTTTTTGACGCCCTGTCTTATAACACCGCGTCCTTTCGTCGCTATGAAAGTGAGGAGATCCTGGCATTTATCGGGTATGCCCAGGCTGATCAAATCCTTCAGCTTTGTGTTTCCAAACTTTGTCAAGAACGGGACGAACGTTTGGACCTGATCCCAAGTACACAGTAACTGGAACTCATGCTTTTCCTTAGTCGCGTTCGTCGTTTCATCATAGGTGACTTCACAGAGAGTGTTGAGCATTTCCAGGGCAAAAATGACGCTTCGGCTGAAGTCAAACTCCATTGTAGCATGATTCGGATTCAATTCATACTCGTCCAAACTCTTGCTCAGTCTGTTGAACATGAGCGAGAGATAAATCGAGGAATCCTTTCCACCGTCTACTTGTAGAAATTCGTCGATAAGGTCTTCACACGAACCGAATTCTGCCAGGAGAAGCGTCGACACGTACTTTCGACACTCAGTCTGATCCGTGAGGTCCAGGAGATGAGCTAATTTTGTGTCGTCTTTCACGTCAGATTGGATAAAGGAATTGCGTAGTTGATCGGCCAAAGAAGCCTCCTCTGGACTTATCACAGTCTTGGCTTCATAAGCGAAGAGTCGAGCGCACATGCTTCCCAAGAGTTTTACTGTTTCTGCTTTGTTTTCCTGGCCATCCTTGGCTTCTTGAACAATAAACTTGAACAGGTATTTACTGGAATCTTGAAAGGATTTGTACAGGGTTCGCTTGGGATCCTCAGCCACTCCCTGACGACGAACGACGATGCCTGCTTCATGTTCCAAAATTTCAAGCAAACACGGATCCATTTCTTGCTTTGATCGCTTCCAGTTGATAATCATATTTACACAGTATTTGCCCATGTCCTTCCCCAATCTGTAAGCTTGACGGACAAGTGTGTACAAAGTGCACTGAAGGTCAATTTGAAACTTTTCAGCCAACTTAGAACTAGATGCATCCTTAACCGGTCTGCTCAAATACTTTTCCGTTGCAACATACACAGCAAATAGTGTATTCCAATATATTTGAAAATTTGTGAATCTGTTATGAAAGGGTGTGGGCAACGTGGAAATCACATTGATAAGTGGCAGACACGTACTCACGTCTTCAATTGAAACAGTGGAGTCAGGGCCGGAGTTCGGATCCCCAAGTACCAGGAGCGGATGCAGAAATTGTTGAAAAACCAGCTCATCCACAAGCCGATAGTTTATTTCACACATCGCGAGGCAGGATGTGATTGCAACGGTGGCCAGAGCACGACCAGTCTTAGTATTTAAATCGGTGGATATAATACCTGTAGCTTGAGTTGCTAATGAGCGGAATAGCAGATCAAGGGATCCTTCCCGTTTAGCGATTTGCAGTTGAACTTGGATAACAGTACTCATCACTGGACATGTCATAGGTAAATCAAATTTCTGCAGTAGTCCAACCGCAATTGACTTGAATGCTTTGTCTCTGTAGGCAACTTTGTGTAGGTATTCCTTGCAGCACTGTTGGAGGTAAGTTCCGTCTTTCTGAATCAAGAACAGCAGATTTATGACCAAGTGGTCTACGAAAAACTGGAGAAAGAGGCCTTTCTCGAAGTCCGGATGAATTTCTTGACGAATTAGGTTCAGTTCCGAAACTTCAGCTGATGAAAACACATCTTCTATTGGATGATGTAGAAACTGCATGAACATGCTTAGAAAGTATGACTGGGCCACAATTGATACAATAATCTTGAAAAAATCGGGTTTTCCCTTCAACCCGAGTTCCACTAAACATTTACACAAAATTCCAAGTCTCTTCATTTTGAGTGCGAAAGGGAGCTTTCCCTCTTCCCACATTTCTTGTCTTAATTTTAGTTCAAGGTTTTCTTGGGACACAACTCTAGGGAAATCAGAACCAGGCTCGAGAATACTAATCCCATATTCAGCGATCAATGAAACGCATTCGTTGAGTAACTTGATCTCACGTAGACTTAGAGTTAATGTCAAGTCCTGACTTTCTTCCGCAAAAATCTCGCACACTTTTACCACAGCTTTGGATATTACCAGGATACGTCGCCAAACTGCTGAATTGGTCTGATCTTGTAGCTCCACGTCGTTCTTATACTTATCTTTAGTAGCACACTCGGTATACATGCAGTCGAATTCATCTGTGGACCAAAACAAAAAATCCTGATGATTTTCAAACTGAAACTATTTAGCTAATCTGTGCAACCGTATATATTGTGCTGTTTAGCTCTTTTCTTACCGCATTTGACATAAAAGAACTTTTCTAGGAGCTCCAAAACGGACTTCAATTCAAAATTCTTAGCATTTTTGGACTGATTAACTTCATCCATATTACAGCTGCCGTTTACACAAACTGAAATGGTTTTGTACGTCGTTAAGAATTCCTGAAATGGGGAATATAATGGCATGTTAGATTGTAGTAATAATAATACGTTGCGCAATTATGTAGTATATTAACAACGATAATGACTAGTAACATTCAGTTGTTTTTGTTAAATAACAACCATGCAAACATTGAAAAAGCGCTTGGGATAACATTTTTCGTTTTTACGTCATGAAGTTACGCTAGTATTAGCATTACCACTGCGTTTGACGTTATTTAGATTTTTTTGTAATTTAAAATTTAGTTAAATGACTGAACATATGCGGAACGCGACAAATAAAATGAAAAGTAAGATGCCACCACACCACTACCACTGGTACCGGTTGCCATATCAGATACCCGATGCCATACAACAGATTTATACACGCACTTAACTAACCGTTAACGTTGAACGCCGATACGATTTCACGTTTCAATAATATCAATACCGATGTCAATCCTCCGAGTGCGTATAGGAAAACTAATAACTTGCAGAAATTATTGAGTGACTGCTGAATGTTAATTAGATTTATGTGAGGTTCGAATTCGAGTGATTAAGGATTTCCAAATTTCAAAACTGCCACGAGAAGATGATGTCCCGCGTGAGAAGTACCACCTGCTCTAGCCGAGCCCAATCGATCACTCCTTGCTCATGGCTTATGGCTCATGCTCAGCTCATCTGGCTGCTATGCTTCCGTCGTCGCAGGCCAAGTCTCAGGCCGGACTACCTAAAATCCACCGACCACACCGACACACCGACCACACCGACTTCGCTTAGATTCAACAGTTTTAAGCTAGATTTGATTCTAATAGGTTAGGTTAGGTTAGTTAAAGCCCAAA
>VNWX01000713.1:0-19138 GCA_009869905.1 Ceratophysella communis | reverse complement strand
GGGATGGGTTAAAAGAAGGAAGATTGAGTTCAAGAACGGTTAAACCGGTATTATGCTTGGTTATGGTTTCTCCGTCCGTAGGACGGGCTTTCAGCTAGTCACTTATATAACCAGAAGAATGATCAACGATAAACTGTACTGGAAAAGCAACATACTGGCTGCAAGCTGCAACAGAATACGGACATTGAAACTTCAATGTGGTAGGGTAAAGGAATTGGGGCAATACGTGTGTTTTCTCAGGTGGATAATATAATTTGTAGAGATTTTTAAATGCGAGTTTATAATAAAGACTCAACGAAAATGCCTTTTAAAACAACGGTTGAATTGGCTGAGGATTGTGTTTTAAATAATAAAGGTACCTTCATAACCTTCACCAAGCGTATTCTCAGTGTTTTCAAGCCAATTTTTTGTAGCATTTTAATTTCCAATTACTCTAAGATTTTTTGTATCGATTTTTAATCCGGCATTTAGAAATTTCTATTATAATTCGCACAAAATGCACTCGAATATTTATTAAAAATAAAAGCGTGTACTATATGTGACATTTCAACGCTACGAATTTGGGTCATGGACACCCACAGTGGAGTTCAGAGAATGCAAGATGGTGCAGCGTCAATCGCATTTATTTACAGCAATTCTGCTTTTAAACGCAAGGGTGAAAAAATGCGGCAAGTACAAAATCGAGCAATTATCAAGCAAATTACTCGTTACATAATTTGAATCAAGAAATTTTGAAAAAGAATTACTTAAGGTGGCTGTTCAGACCCACCCTACATGTTAAATTCTCATAAGTAAATTGATTTGCGCCGCGAGCTATTTCTAGAGTTAGGAATTTTTGTAGAGACTTCCGGTTTTTTGCAATATAATCCTTATGAGCTTGTCAACAATAAAGACGTATGAATTTTTAAAAATTGGTTCCTAGTTAAAGTTATGACACTTTAAATTTGATAAAAGCTTGCTAGCCGATAACTCCTCACAGAAGCTATTCATCCAAATTTCATACGTCTTTATTGTGGACCAGTTCATTTAGAACACATTGCAAAAAACCGCAAGTCTATAATGGTAAAATTGTCCTAGTTATAGCCCGTGGCGTGAACTACTTTTTGCCCCCCAGATTTCCCCACTTTAGGTTTGATTCTGTTGCTCTTTCACTCGCTCTTCTCAGAGGCCCCTCTTCTCCGTGGGTGGGTCTGAACACCATCCTTAAGGCAAAAAATAATCGAGATTTTTATACAACAAACTGACTGACCATATTGTAGCGAAAATGACCGATGTGAACCCTGTTCATAAGTGGAATATAAAATGAAAACAATATACTTCCGTGAGACTGAATAAACTTGAGTGTAATGCCTGAATCTTCACTTCGTCGTATTTGTATTTGCCCAACTGTAGAATCTGCTATGTAGTAGAATGATATTACCTTTTTCTTTTTGTTGCTCAACAACTGTGAAATAAGTAATTTTGTCATTTTGGACCTCATTCTGTAAGACTTTCCGACTCCATGCCTTTGAGAACAAAAGGAGAGAGCTCTTCAAACTCGGAGAAAGTGATGATCAACAATTCTTGCATTAGCATTATTTATGCACAAAATATTCCGTGTAACGTCTTAGCAGGGTATAATGCCTCTTCTGCAGAAGGTCTGAACTTGTAATAAAAGCACGCGTCGGCGGGTATATTTACAAATATGAGAATTTCATTTCATTAGCATTATATGCAAAGATATCTTCCTGGATGTTGTTGTTATTGGTTAGCTCGTGTAGGCGGTGAATGCTGTTGTTGATTTTTGCAAATACTGCTGGGCTCTAGGATTAAAAAAAAAAGGATTCTTCGCTGGAATAAAAGTGCATTGAATCTCGTTTTTCTTTGGACGCTGAAATTTGGTTTATCAAACATAGAGTTCTCAACTCAGGGTTGATGAACTTTTACAAAAAAAACCTGAGAATTCCAGATTCAAGGACTCTTTCGCATTTATTTTCGTAAATAAAATTTTAGAAGAAAAGGCTATTTGACTACTTTTAGAAGCAAACCTTTAAAAACATTGGTATTGACGTTCACGGACTCCAAACTACTACGTAGACGATTACCTAGAATTAACTTCTATGCTCGAAAGACTTTCGTTTTCTCATTCTATTTCTGAAAATTTCTGTCACGTGTGTGTCCTGTATTTTTTTTAAAATGCCAATTAATGAAATATGACCATGACTCCAAATTTGACATCAAAATGTAAGGCCCCGCTTTTAATTAACATTTCCACTTTGTGCATACTACTGGTATTTTCAGGGTCACTCTGTCCTGTCAGCAGGTCCATCGAAATGAATTCTTCAATATCAAAAGACCGTATTCTTTTTATCTGTCCCACATGTTCGGTGTACATCTGTGAGCCCTGTAATATTAAATTTAGTTCGACCTTCCCTCATCAAACCTACTACTGCTCTTCGAGGAAAGAAGCTGGTGAGTGACGGGATTCATATAATAGACATAAAAAAGAAAGTTCGTACTGCTTCCTTCTCTTCAAGTGAAAATTTGAATGAAGTGGAAAAACGGAAAGAAGGGCGAACTTTATTAGACTCTACGCCCCACTTATCTGTTCTTTGCATTTGCAATATACGAAAGTTTAGGACTTTTGAACTCAAGCGTCTGTACTTCCAAAATATGTCGCTTCGCAGGCGTAACAACTGATAGTAGGGGAGAATTGACAGAACATCACTCCGTTTTAAATTATAAACTATTTAATCCGATCTTACAAATTATTTATACATTGTTATTCCAGATGAGCTCATGAACCTTAATATGGTTGAAATAACGGGTCATAAAATTGAATATCACGCCACTGCGAAATAACAAAAAAAAACAATTTTTAAAAATTGTCATTGTACACGTTGCGTGGAAGTCATTTATTCAATGGTTTACATTTCGCGTTTAGCGTTGTCAGTCTAAACGGATACACTCTGGTAAAAAGAAACTCCATTTTACAGAAAAAAGCTTGCCTTATTATACGTGATTACGAGTCAACCGTACGGCCCATGCACATCGCGCTCTGCACTCGGCACAGGGTTTAGCCCTTTTTCATGGAGTGGTTATCTACGAAATTCCTGAACTCCATCCTCTAATACATACATACATAGCCCTTTTTCATAGTCACCTAGGCTGTTTGCGTAGATTTCAGCATAGGGGAGTACGGGAAAGGGCTAAACCCTGTGCCGAGTGCAGAGCGCGATGTGCATGGGCCGTACGGTTGACTCGTAATCACGTATAATACTATGTGATCTGTAATCGCATCTTCCAGTTAAGTGTATAAGTTAAAAAAAATTACGGCAGTAATAACCAAATAAGATTAAAGTTTTAGCTCGCTTCTAAAGAATAAGCGTTGCTTTCTGGGCTTAGTAACGCGTCCACGTGGCAAGAGCAAGAAAAAAGGCATGCGTATTTAACCAACGATTTTATACACCTAGCCAATTTAAAAATCTAAATTGGAATAATTTTTCTACGCACGTAAATAAGAACGTAATTAAACGCGACTCTTTCTAGTAAATGCTTTGACTGGGCTAATTTGTGTTGAACTACCTAGAATTAATCCAATTGAAATGCTATGCAATATATCACAGTTTAATAAAAAGAAACGTTTATAACAAATTACTGCGATGAAAGCGCTATGTCATATGTCAGAGTTAATGAAATAAAACGTTTATTTCCCTGAAAATAAAGAAACGTTTTTTGACCCGCTTTCACTTTTAACTCAATTTCATTTCAACTCAGGCCAGCAAAGGCATTCCAGCTTTTTGGGAGACCTCTTCAGAGTCAAACAGATTGTCTGGAAGAGCAAAAATTAAGAGTGCTAAAGCATGACGGAGTCTGGGTCTCAGTCTAATTATGCAAAAGACACGGCATGGATAATAAACTTAGGTTAGACGTGGGAAGCCCTCTTGCTCTGCTCCACGACGAGCTGTAGAGTGTGTAATGAATATTCAGCGCCTTTCTCCAGCCAAACTAAAGTTCAGAGAACTGGACATACGTTTAGTAAATATGCTGAGACAGTGTCATCACGTGATCGAATAGCTTTGAAGCATTTTTACGGCAAGCAAGGCAAGGGTATAATGTCTGCACCCTCAGCACTGCTTGCTGGTAGCGCCCAATGAAGAAAGTCATACTCGTCTTAGTTTGATGCTAGACAGGCGCAACTGACTTATCCCTATTGACCCAGAACCAACACATTCGTACTACTTGGGTCCTCCGTATACGAATGTTTACTTACAATTTTTTATTCCTTCTAGAAAAAAAGATGAGCTGAGTGATTTAGACAGAGATGTTAAAATGAAGGTTCGTGATCTGACTCCGTCACCAGCAGCCCTACCACGGGAATGTGTGAGTTCGGGTGAAGAACGTGAGTTATCCATTGACCAGTCCCAGGTTGGCGGAGAAGCTGATACAGACATTTCATCTACTACTAGTCGGCAGGAGATAGAAATATTTGGAGCCAGAGTCAATCAGGGCTAAAAATCCTAAAAACGGAAAATTTTATTCTTGCAACCATTGTAGCTACTCGGTAGAAAAGAATGCAGATATCAGAATGCATTCGGGCATTGAGCCAACAAATCAAGATTCCAACGATGCCGCGACCTATCAAGCCCCATTGACCCCTGGTGGGAATATCAATACCAAACCGCTCGTTGAAGGTAGAACGCTACTGCTTCGACTGGGAGATCCATTTTTGGTAATTAAAGAAGGTCACGTCACAGCAGTCACCACTGCAGTACCAATAATGATCTCAAGACAGTACCGAAGTGTGAAGTCACAACCCCGATTCCTGTAGGAATTTCGATCAGTCACGCCTAGTCCTCAACGAAAGGTTTCCGGCACCGGCCGGCGACCTCCAGCCCTCCAGCAGCATTCGCTCTAGGTTCAGCCTCAAAATCACATACAAGCAATGAAGCAATCCCTGCAAAAATCTTCTCTGAAAAGGGGTTGTGGAAATGGAAGTGTGAAATTTGTTTTTTACAAGCAGGAGAACTTCACAGAAGCAGTACCTCCTGTGTCTAAAGAACGCTTCTGAAGAATCCCAATGAGGCGGCTGGAGAGTGTCAAGGGACGCGAGACCCGATTTGGCACCTCAATCTTCATGAAGGACCCATCACCTCCGCTTCCTCGCGCTCAAAGAGTGACAGAGAGGCCTCACTCAGCACACCATTAGCAGAAGGACTTGGAAATGCAACATATGGAAATTCCATAAAATCACCGGACATCGATATCAAGCCTAGCTGGAGCCAGACCAGAACCTAATTCTAAATCACCACAAATAGGCAGCCAGCCCTCATCCATGCATATGCTCATTAAGGCTGGAGACCTGATGTACTTTTTAACGTAAACTTGACAGTAATTTCAGTATAGTACACCATTTAAGCTTTAATTTCCTTTTTCTGTACTGTTAAGTTACAAGCCATCATTTTTTTTAGTACGGAGAAAGCTAAATCGGAGATTTCCTGGGTTAGATTCTTCATAAAATTAGCACCTGTAACCCACCAGACTCGGCTCATATTCGAAACGACAAACCTACGTTTTGAGGGCTGTTCGTAAGTTTTAACTTTCAACGCTACAAAGACCAAGGATCGTGCCAAAGTCACGCCTGTAATGACTCCAATTCATTGGCCTTGAAGCCTCGAATCATAGTTAAGGGACACTACAAAACCCATAAAAATTTTGGGCTTCAGGGCTCAGGAGCAACTTCGAGACTAAAAAAAACTAAACGAAATACAATGTTGACTCGTGTATACTGATACATGTCTGGCTCATACGAGACTCACAGGGGAAAATGATCATCATCACCATTCGGCTGATGGTCATCATGATACTGGAACCTCCGTTTTACCACAGTCAAAATATCGTAAAAAGTTGTAGGCGTATGACGTTACTTTTTAACAATTTCCTCTCTCTCTTGTGACTTTCTCTACACATTTTTATTGCTCATAAGAAATTCTATGTGGCTCCAACTCTAGTGTGCGTTCTCAATACATGGTATTACATACATTATACTGCTCCTAATAAGTCTACAAATTTTTAAAGCCAACGTAAAACTGCTATAGCCTCGTATATATATGTTTTAAAGATCGTTATGAATAACGCTTTCTTTTCATTTCTTCCTTTAGATTTTTTTTTTTTACTTTACATGTTTATTGTGGGTATAATTGTGCTCGATATTACCGCAGATTAGATGAGACAACGTTTCAAGGTAACGAGATTGTTATAACATGGTCTCTAAATGTGGAGTGAAAAGGAGGTTTAAAGTGTATTATGATGTAAGGCTTTGTAATAATTTTCATACTTTCTCCCTGGGCGCTTTCTCCATGCATTATGTATACCTACAAGTCACAATTCTAATGCGTATGAAGACGCTCTTCTTTTCTTCAACTAGAAAGTTAGAATTTCCTTATTCTATTTTAGATGCTTATTTGAAAAATCTGTATACGAAACAGTGAAAACGAAACCAAAGCCTTAACGTGTTCTTAGACGTACCCACACGCATGTCCACAAGACACTCAATTTACAATACAATACAACTTACAATACAAAGTGGCGTGTGTGTCGTTAGCCTGTGCTCAGCGCTGTCATTCTGTTGAATTTTCGTATTTTTTGAATTTTTTGCTTGTAAACAGCATGTCAAATTTAGAGTTTTCTGTAAGCCTTTAAGTACTTAATTGCATTTGAGCTCAGGACTACATTGAAATATAGACAATCTTATAGCTGCGTGTAATTTTAAAGCTAAAAACTTACGTTATTTTACCAATAATTACGTCCTTAAAGCAGCATAATTACACGTATAGAGTTCCTAGTGCAACTCTGTATGGCTTTGACAATTGAAATGTATTTTAAAATTTAAACACGTCATTTGAAATAAGGACTTCTTCTACGTTGTTACCATTTCTATAATTTAGCATAACCATTTATTTTTTAATTAATTTTAGAGATTAGTGCAGAAAAATATGTTGTAATTGTGAGAAATGATTCCAATGTACAGCAAACCCGAAGCTTCATTGTAGCTGGGTTCGCCCATAAAGCTATGGGTTCGCCACATTATGGCTTCGTAATAATAAAAGCGTTTTTTTGCATAACCCTAACAGTTCTTTTCTCATTTGAACCAAAAAAGAAACGTATTATGAGAGCTGAATTTTAACGAGGGATTCCCTAGCCATCTTGAGAATATCAGGTTTTTTCATGGAGAAAGTTAGGTGAAAGTCAGGTTCTGGCGTACATGTCGTCTTCAGGTCTGTCAGCTCAGTCTACCAGAGAAAATCATATCATAATGTGTTCAGTACGCGTAATTTTCTTGTGAAGGACTGAACAGAATTCAAAAATTCCTAAGAAATGAAACTAGTTTCAGTTGTTTTTGTTTACGTACTCAGTTCTATATGCTGACTGCTGACGCAATATGAATAATAAATTGTCCAAAATAAAAATCTAAGATTATTTGTAGGCATTAGAGTTTAGACATTCTTCGTCTCTCAGCTTTGCTTATATACTTTATGACTCCGGTTTTTGTGCGAACGAGGGTGCTAAACAGCGTCAACAGTCAACATATTATAAAAGTGAATACATACTCGAATATACGTTAAACTATTCTTTAAAGTAAACTCTGTGAATCCAAGTATTTCAGTGGGTAATAGCTCCAAGCCATGTTTTAGAAAGCTATTGAAGATGTGTGCCTAAATTATTGAGTCCTTTGAATCGGAAGTGAATACACTCAAGAGTTGGGGACTTTGCTTTTGCTACTATAATTGTAGTGAAATTTAAAATAAAATGCTTTTTTCTGTTCCAATCGAGGTTGTTGCATTTTACTTGATTTTTTTTATCATCTGCTTTATCTTTTTCATCATTCATTCATGATCTCAGGCGCTTTTCAGAAAATATGGTTTGACTGCATGCATTGAATGCACTCATACTTTTGTGAAACAGATTTTGAAAGGTAGCATTTTTTTATCTATTCTGCAAAAGCTCCCTGTTTAGATGCCGGGCGCACTGCACGTACCACCCATGAATACAATAACCTGAGAACAATGTCACATCCAATTTGATCAAGTATTTGTAGCCTGCACCCAAGCCCAAATCGAATAATCGTTTGTGGACCTTGGCGAACGAACGAAGAGGAGCACTGGTAGTGTTTGGTGAGATTGAATTGAAGTCTACGTCAGGCGAAAATGAAATAGGAAACGCAATGGGGTTGAAGCTCCCGTGTCGCGCCCTGAAATACCATATTTATTTCTCATACGTGTATAAGAGAAATTGGTAGATTTCGCCTCGGTCGGTTTAATTTTTCTCCAGCACACTGCAAACGATTACATAAATATTTTGCCGTGGCCGTACTAAATTCGATATCGAAGTTTCATACTTAAAGAAAGACTTTGCGCCTGGAACACCATATGACTAGCAATAGAGTACGCCTATGAATTTCTAAACCAATCGTAGCCCAATTGACGTAGGTCTGAAAGTCGAGGTTTCCGAAGTCGCTACAGAATCTCCAGAATCACTCACTTTTCGAGCTGAGGTTGAAGCTGGTAAAGGAAGTCATTCATATACCTGGAGAGGTGTTCCTCAATTTCTCAAAGCCATTCACGCAACCTAACCGTGAATAAAAAAAGAGGCAGTTTGGTTACAGGCTCCGGATATTTCTTTAAAAAATGTTACAGAAATGTAAAGTACAAAATGCAGCGTACACTGTACAATGTAAAGTACAATGTTGGTAAAGTACATAATGCAACTCATTTGAGAATCTTAATTTACGAGTAAATAAAAAACCCGTAATAAAGTTATATCCTGTACCCGTGTGATCAGATCAGGGTTTTACCTTTTTTTAAGCGCGAATGAACTTTCGTAAACACGGTGTAATCACTCGCAAGAGGTGAGGCGTTGATAGCTCTGACGTTTGCAGAGCGAAACCAAAACGAAAACAAAATGTTCTAGCATGGCGTGATCAAAGGCTGTTGAGAGAAAGTAAACTTTCACACTCGTTAGCCCCGACCATTACCCAGCCCATCTCTCAGCTCTCACAGCGTGAAAGTAACACATGAAACGAGAATCTGAAATCTCTCCTGCTCGACCGACACCTCTTCTGGCTTGCGAACAACGCAAAACTCACAATCAGTAGCAAACCACCCTTCTGCACTTCTGAATAAACACGACGACGTGTGGCAATTTGAAATGCTTTTATACTAAAACACAGGGTTACTATTTTTAGCATGAGGCGATCAAGTATAAGCATATAATTAGTTTTTGGGACACGCTTTTTGAGCGACACACTTTATTTTGTCAGGGCTCCAAAATTTCGAGTTATACATTTTTAAATTCGCTTTGGACAGTATAAAACCATTTACTAATTATTACAATCAGTTAACATTGAGTAAATCTGCCATTTTTTAAAGCTATAATTGTAGCATTAAAAAAAAATGATAGATAAAAGTTTTTAAAGGGCTCTGGTGTTCAACCAGGCTGGAACCAATCAAAATGGCGTTTTCAAAGGTTATATTCATTCATAAAGGCGGCGAATCTGTCATAAACTTTGCAACCCTGTCTGTATAAACTATGAACCCTAAGAAATTACACCAATGAAATCACCTTGGGGTAACTTTAGTTCAGAAATTGCGTTTTGACATAACCTCTGGAGTCGATTGCAATCGCCGATTTGATATTGACAAAACTTTTTGCTCATAGTCATAGTTTATTCAGTAAATCGACAGTAGCCGCCGTCTATTACTATAAATTATTTTTGGCCCCTGCTTGGTGAGCTTGTGTGGTCAGCTCTATATTTTGGATGGGGCGTTTATTCTCCCTTAATGTCTTTCAAGCGGTTCTCGGGAAACTTTCTCCCATCATGCCTTCTGTACCAAAAACCCTGGTAGTCCGCTTTCTCTCCATGGATAAGCAAGCACTTCGATGGAACACGTTTAATGCATCCATTCAAGCGCCTACAACATTACGTATATTAACGATTACATCATACACCTGCTCATGCGTGGGATTCATGCCTGAGAATTTCTTCAATTTGACGTAAAAGGTTTTCTTAGAACTAGAATATTACTACATGTTACCCAGAACCTATTGTACGAAAAATTTCTCGAAGAAAAATCAGATTTTATTTGCTTTGCTTAGTTCCAAGAACCCATTGTCTCGAAACAGGACTCGTTTTGAATTGACGCAATATTCATATTTTAGTCAGATTCGGCGACAATTCAAGTCCAACAATGCCGTTTTAAGCCCGAGCGCTAAGAGCTTGCAGCAGGATTTAAGATTATAATTAAATTCCACATTTCATTTTAAATTATACTGAATAATTTAGTACTCATATGTTGAAGAATTAGTTGTAGCAGTGCCTATAAATATAAACAGCCCAATTTATTCTTGCTATTTTTTCAAGGACTTATGTAGAAGTGCACCTGTGCAGGCTTATAAAATCGGGAGTTTCTCGACCTACGCGAAAAAGGCAGTTCTGAGAAGATGTTTTTCCATCTCAAAGGACAAGTAATGAGCATAACATTGGATTCTAGATAAGAAACTACCCTTATTTATACAATTAACCATTAAACCCGAAGGAAACAGGATTCGCTTTAAAAAAAATTTAAGGAAGATCCGTTTTCAGAGCGTCACAGTATTGTATGTACAAATTGCTCCAGCTGGTTCCGACGGTTGATACGCTTGAAATTGTAACATAAATTTAGAAGCGGACATTAAATAAAATTCATATAAAACAATGGGGACAATTCGATACCTCGTAAAGTCTGTCGATGAAGGGCGGACCAATGCGCCTTGTTTTCATGCTTTCATATCGCGAGACATAAATATCGAAAGAATTTTCATGTCCACCCTTGTCCAGTCCCGAGTTTAGCCCGTATACCTATTACCTATGCGTACATAGGAGTCATATATTTTATTGCCAAAGTTGGATAGGAAGAACTTTTCAACTGAAATAGTCGAATAAACATTTGTGTTTTACTACCAATTTTGAGTAAGAATTCAATAAATCAGACCTGAAACAGAAATAAGAGGTAGGCCCACTAACAACAAGACCCTTGAGAAAAGTTTCAAATGTTGGACGTCGACGTCAGGCTCGAAACTAATAATCAATTAAAAAGTCCCGATTTATATAAAGCAAATATTTACAGAAAAAAAACTAATCTCAGTTCGAGTCTACTACGCCTGGCAAACAGGTCTGACATTGGGTATGCTTTCACTCATTTGCAATACATATCTCTCTAAGCACACACAGACAGACTGAAGATGAGCGGAACCGAGCCGAAATACATATTACCTTTCCAATTTCTTACTGACGAAACCGGATGAAGCTTAAAAGTATATTGGTATTGGCAACTTAAGTAAACTTTGAATAATATCAACGTTTTTTCTTTTAAATTTAATTATAGGAGTAAGTGAAGCATGTTGGTATTATTAAGTTTGTATTACAAGATTTGAAGTTTCACTTAATTTGGTATTGCTGGAGTCAGTGTGTCATTTTTAAACCGAAGCACCATCAGTAGCCCTAATGAAGAACTGAGCTTTTGCGCTTCTAACTTTGCTTTTTTTGCTTTAGCACGATGACTAATTTAACCGATGCCATAAAACACGGCAGTAAAGTATGCAATCCGATTTCCAATTAATCAAGGCTTTTTCGTGCTAATTTAATTTCCATCCAGAGCCATCAAAAATTAAGCTTGCCCGCATAAGGAATTAGCAACGGGTTCTACGTAAGCTGCCTTGAGTAATTAAGCCTCTGCTCTGGTTCGTCCGCCTCTCGTTCTCGTACCTCACCTTTACTTCCCTAGTTACTGGCCTGCTGGAATAAAATTGCTTTCACCAATAAGCAAAAAAATGTCCAGATTTAGCAAGAGTTCCAGTTTGTAATAGAGTCGTAATGTTACATAAGAGCAGTGCTCCTTTTTGGTTTGACTCTTGACTTGAGCCTAATATGATTTGTTGTGCGTACTTCTGTATTCCGTTCAAGACACTGAGCTTCCTCGTGCTCTTAATTTGAAACGCCGAAAAGGAACTCAGGATTCAATTCCCGCGTGCTGAAAGAAGGATATCACTTTACTGATTGAATCTTATATGTATATACCTAGTTTAGTATATGTATATTGTAGAGATCTCATAGAAAAGTAGCAATCTTATTATAAAACTTTTGAGCCTTTTGTCAGGGTAGGATGGCTTAAGTTGATGGATCTGAACTTGAGTCTTGAGATTAGCTCCGAACGAACTAGAGAAAGTCATTTGACGAGCGAGCATTGAAGATAAACACCCCTCTGCTTTTATTTTCAACGTCATTCCACATTAATGGAGCAAAGCGAATTAACACAGGGGTTCCATTTCACGTTTTGTCTGACGAAATAGATGCAGTTCTTAGAAAGTATATTTTTGTTTAAACCTACACATATTTTCCTGATGACCTTAGCGTATCCAGCGTTTATATTAGGCTCGGATTACTTATCAGAAGATACTTATGGTATGATGTTTTATATTCCGTCAACTATACTCAACAAAATCCTAGTTATCTTTACCCGGGAACCGAAGATCACTGGTAAAAATAGGACCTTATACAATGTACCTACAAATATCATCCAGCCTTCAACCCGAGTAGTAGAACTGATTCGCTAATTAGAAAATATCTATGCGGTGGAGTGAGGTTGGCGACTTTCTACTTGCAATTGAATAAGGCATTAGGCATAATGGATATTAGCCTTACACAGTCGGCGTTGTAGCTCTACGGCAGGGTTTCTACAGCCCTATTACTATTAGCTGAATGACTATCGCTGTTCCTATTAGCATCAGCATTAAGCACTAGCTGAAATGTTAATATCTATCTTGAATGAGTGTTTTTAGACGTGTGACACTGGTCATGGCTAGAAGTTCCACGTTTCAGTTTCCAATCCAAACCAAATGCGAACCGTTTTTGCGGTTACTCTGGAGAGACCACACTAATCCTTTTGGTCATCGTCATAGAGGACTTTGGGAATTAAACCATTGTCTGTGAATGCTGAGTCGAGCAGATGGTGCGTAATGCGGAATATCAATGGGCTAGACTTTTTTAATTAGCTTGGCCAAATCTGCTTAGCTTAGCTGGACATGTAATTTCAACCCGTTATTCCAAAATCCTTTTAAATGAATGGCCATGTCCGCCCGCATTATCGAAATATCGCAGTTGGAATTAGCGAATTAGTTTTAATCTCTGATAGACGATAGTCGCTTACGATGCTAATTAAATTCGTCATGAGCCAATATTTGGGTACGGGCGTCACGTAACATCTCAGCACGTGTAATACTAGGAGGTGATCTTCCCGTAAGCTATTTATTAGTTGTAAATGTGGAGGATTTTGAAAACTTGAGTTTACGCTCGAGAGATTCATAAATTCGTGTCAAGAAGCTTTGTTTTGTTGGGCGTAAACGTGGATTGTTCTTTGATCGGAAATTAGTTTCGTCTGAAGTTCTGAAACTAATATTGTAATTTCCTGTCTGAAATCAAATCCGGATCCGGCTAAGCGTTCCCGTCTCGACTACGGCTAGTATGTGTAGAAAACAGGAAAGATATGAATAGTCCAGCACCAGTAGGCGTTCCGTCCCACTTCAGCTCTAATCAAGAGCTATTGAGCCTTGTTGCAACGTCCTCCACTTGTGATTCTCGACATCTCCCACAGCTTTAATTGCACGGAATTAAGTGGAACGTGGGAAGCTTCAGTTCAATGAAACGGAAAGCACTCGCATTCTCACGTAGGCACATTTCTAAACTCGCAACGAGTCGACCAAAGTGTCCCTGAAGACAAAAAGCCGGGAATGCGCGGAGAAAGCTTAAAGGTTTTGAAATGAATATCTAAAACTGTGACAAGTTTTCAGCTTGAGAAGTTTAATATCTGAGCTCTAGCGTCAAGTTCCATTGAAGAATCACTTCAAATTAAATGTGTAGTTGTCACAAAGCTTAGTGGGCTTAGATTCAGAATATATCTGTCATAAATGTTGCGGTAACTCGGCAATTTAGCGTTGCCAGTTAGAGCTAAGAAAAGTTTGGGATTTTCTAGATGTAAAATGGAATGTTCATACATTATTTGCTTTGCTCTAGGTTCGATACGTCGTGAAACTATTCGAAATCATAAACTCATTATTTATACGCAAGTTCAGTCCAAGTGACGCCTGAAAAATTTCGCAGAATTTGCTCGACACGAGCATGTCATTCGTGCCGCTGTGCTCTTCATGACTATATTACAGTGGCATAGTAATAATAAGTTCGAAAATGTGATAAACATGATATTCTACTAATTAATCCGAGAAGTCGAGCTCAACGACTAGAAGTTTTTAATTTCAGCACTTTAGTACACTTTAGAACTCTAATTAAAAATGAATGAATCTGATCCAAGCTACAAAATAAAGTTTCCCCAGCTTTGCGTAAATACAAAAAAAACTGGTAGGCGAGGCCTTGTTGCAATCAGTCATTTAATTAAGCACGTCAGGCGTTAACTTGCTGCATAGGGAATCCTACTGAAAGCTTTCTATACAAACAAAAGCGGCAGACGACACATACTACGTACCAAATAATTGAATTCAATTCAAATCTTCTTTTATAAAACCGCGTACCGCAGATATGAAATGATGAAGGCTTCAGTTCAGTCAATAGAAAAAAGACAATAAGTTCGTTGTCATTGCTTGTCGACACTTATCAAACAAATGAGCCTATTAGTGCTCGCCAAAGAAACCAAAGAAGGCAATAATAAAATCACGAGCTGTTAGCTTTAAATCATCTATGAGTAAACGGCTAAGCTGTAGACAGTTCCCATAAATATACATATACAGGATTAGAAGTATTGTTTTGCAATTTTTAAGTCGTCCAAACCCGTAAATACATGTGTTATGTTACAGGGTGAGTCATAACTCGCTCAAATTGCATGAAGCTAAAGTTTTCACCATAAAATCGTCCTAATCAGGTATAATAGGCGGATTTCGGAAATACATTTCACGTTGGTTCATATTCTGCTTCAAAGCTTAAATATACTCTTGATAATTTTGAAATCGCCGCTAATTTTTATTTCGACATCTTTGGCAAATGCTTGGGGCGAAAAACGTTCGGCAAGATAGCACGCTGGCACTTTACCACATAAATAAAGTTATAACTACACTACTATAGTACTGATGTATATGCTAACCACGACGTGACCGCTTAATATGTATTGGAATAATTTTTGATTTGGTAGCATTATTATGAGGCATGTTGGTATGTAGATGACTTCTGGAGCCTAAGAAATTTATCGGGATCATGACTTCAGCTTACAGCCAGCCTACACAAAACGATTTTGAATTTGTTCTGACCCACCCTGTACAAAACGTCAAATGCGGATACATTCATGTACGCACAAGACGCCAGGCTAAGTAACCTTGATTTATATTAACTAAACGGCATTTAACTTGACATCTGATATCACACACCTCATTGTGTAGAATACAGAATAGTAACAGGCGTTAATCACTGCTAATCTTCTCAATCCTCTCCACGTCGTTAACGTCACTACTCCTTGTAATAAGCTCAACTCTAAAATCTAAAGGCTGCAAGGCAAACATCTCAGAAACCTCTAGCCTGTGATAGAAACTGAAAGCTCCAGAGGTCGAAGCTAAATCCGAACAAAGTTTAATTATTTGAAGGCAAGTGTTGGCCCGAGGTCCCTGATCCAAAGATTTACTACTGCACTAAGGAGTCAAACACTTGATTTGACACACTTCTGCTCAATAAAGCGACGAGAAGCGTTCCAATCTTGTTCAAGGAAGCAAGACGCGTAGCACTAAAAAGGGTTTCAACTCCGTATCTCGTAATTCGTTATCTTGTTAGCTGTAAGGCGAGTGGGGAAAGCCGAAGCCAACAATAAAACCAGCAAACAAATAAAATCAAGACTTCTACTTTCAAGAACCACCGGACAGTGAAAAGTTAAAAAGTTTTCGGTGTTGTGCTCAACCGTGACAGTCTAAACTCAGTATTCTTCCACTTCAGCAAATTACACTTGTTTTTCATCATTGCAAGGTACTTTAAGCGCTCGTAGTGCAAACAATTACATCGAAAATACGTTTGATTAAAATTGCAAATTATGAGTATAACTCATAAGTGAAAGACAGAGCTAACTCTTCTGGGAATGTCAACACCGTCTGTTACTAACTAGGCTTTATTAAATTGTTTCTATGCATATTAAATTCGTTAAAGGGCCACACCTGCGACAAGTTGAAAATATTTTACAGATGCCATTTTAAGCTCTATTGCGAATTTTTGCGTCCAATTCATTGTTTTATCTGAAAAATAGCCACGTTTTCGCATTATGTTTTCCTAGTTCCGGAAGTACAGAGCTTTCCTTTTCGCATTTCCATTTCCACCCCCGAAAAAGATAGCTTTCCGTCCTACTAATTCCGAATTGTGGAAGCTTTAAAGCTTAGCCTGAGTTAAGAGTTAAGAAGTTGCCGGAACATTATGTTTCATTCTGATTCCACTTTGTGCTGTGTACTGCTCGCCTGAGAGAAAAGCGGAACTTTCCCATCCCTCCGCCTACAAGCTACCAGGATTTTTCCATTGTGGTTTGGCATTTGGGAGCGCCAGCGCGAGGTTCTGTACCGGGTTCGGGTTCTCACAAGAAGTCCCAAGCCAGAAGAAGAGCAGGCTAAGCTAGAAAGAACTCTATAAAGCCCCGAACTCTAAAACAGAAGCACTCTCACTTCACTTCCCCGGCGAGACGCTTGTAGGCCGCTAGCTCAAGCATTTCAAGCACCGAAGGCTTCCCAGCATTCAAAAGTCTTAACCCAAACGACAAGCCCCATTGAGCTCTCCACTTCCCAAAACACCAAGTGGAAACACGAAACAGGACAGTGTCTCAACTTTATTGCATTCACTCTCTCAACTTTCCAAATAAACTTTCTCTGACGAGAAAAGCTTCTCAGAAGATAAGCGATCTCATCCCCGAAACCAACCCCCCAGACGAGTCTTAAGTCCGAAATTAGAGCTTAAATCATGGAAGAAGTCTGTCACAACATCTCGGTCCTTATCACGGCCACGCTTCATCTCGAGCCCACCTCGGAGAGCGAGCTCATGAGTCAATACCAAAGAGATTTTGAAGATTCTAATTGTTCTCAAGTTCTGGGAGGCGGAAATTTGACCGAAGAAGAGCTCTATGACCCGGAATACTACTCTTATACGTATCGAATCGTGGGAACGCTGTTTCAAGGCATTATTTTGCTTGTGGGCCTGATGGGCAATTTTCTGGTGGTCCTTGTAGTGGCCAAGACCAAAAGCATGCATTCCCCGACTAACTGTTACCTGGTGAGCTTGGCTCTTGCTGATATCATCGTATTAGTGGCTTCAGTGCCAAACGAGCTAATTTTCTACTTTGTGATCGGAGACAAGTGGATTTGGGGGGAGTGGGGGTGTGCAATTTTCAGTTTCTCACAGTATTTGGGCATCAATGCCTCCTCGCTCTCACTCACAGCTTTCACCGTCGAGCGCTACATTGCCATCTGTCACCCCATGAAAGCCCAAACGATGTGCACCGTAAGCCGGGCCAAGAAGATTATTTGCGGAGTCTGGATCTTCTCGGTCATCTATTGCATCCCTTGGCTCACCCTCACGAAGCTGGTGCCCATTCCGTACAAAGGCTTCGAAGACGTCATGAAATGCTCCTTCAAACTGTCCAGGGAAGCCTATCTCTACTACTACTTTGTGGACCTCATGGCATTCTACGTTTTTCCGCTTCTTCTATCCGTTGTTCTATACGGACTCATCGCTAGAATTCTCTTTGCAAGTCATTCCGTAACAGTCAAAGCTTGTGTGGGCGGAAAGTCTACCAATGGACAGCTCACTGTTGATTCAACCAAGACCAATGCTGCGAGGACTCAGGTATGTATAAAAAAAATTAAAATAATTATGGCATAATTTTAACTGCGGTGATAGAAAACCATACATGCATAAGGCCTGAAATTGACGAGCCAGAATGTATAACGTCAGAAAAAATTTGGGTCAAAATTTTTATTACAAACTTAGGTATTGTTTTTGCGAAATCGAGATTCAAAAAGAGAAATCCGTCCTCTTTCAGTAGGATTAAAGGAAAGGTGGAGAGATTGTGAGGATTGGGGATAGACTCATGCTATTTGTGGACACATTTAGAAACACTCTAGCCTCAACCTTTAGACTTCTACATTTTGAATTCCTATTTCACTAGCTTAAGATGCGACTTTGGACCTGTAAACCACTCTTCCAAAAAAGGAAGCACGTAGTAGATGACGGAATTGGAAAATCAAATTTCGTATTGATAAGGAAGCTACTCTGTGAGTAGGAACAGGAAGTGAAAGAGATCAAAGGATTCCAATTTCTGGAGACAAATTCCAGGGAATTGATACAAGACACTATTTGTATTTTGGGTGAGCAAATACTCGTATGCCAGCCAAATGCTCGTGTTCAGTTAGGTACACTGACAACCCAAGTCACTGCCTATAACTTAAACTTTCACCCAGGCATTTGACATCTCCACGCTGGCTTAGTTGTATAAAAAATGCAGTAAAAGTTACAGACGCAAAAATGCTATGTAACGTCAATGTGCGTGCGTTTGTAAATCGGAAGGACTTGTCGAGGGATACATCGCACAGTCCTTGAAACCCAGATCTTGGGTAGAAGACCCTTTAAAGTAGAGGCCTTTAAAAAAAATTCAGACCCATGACCTTTTGTTTTGCGTAACTGATACGCCGCATTTGCCTGAAGATATTTGAAATCGAAACGGCACAATGAAAAGTCTGCGTCAAATAACAAACTTCAACTGATCAGCATGTGTCAGTCAGTCAATGAAAAAGAATTTGATATGCTAACAAGGTGAAAGTCTGGATACTGAATACCAAATTATGCCCACGCAGTTTTGAATTCTGTCCAAATACTGCTTAGCAAATGCTAATGCTAAGGGTCATAAAATAAAAGCCAGAGCGACTGAAAGCTCACTGTCACCACGTCACTAACTGGAGAATTACTTGACGTTATAAAAATTTGCCTCGCGGCAACTTGGGACCAGAAGGGTTGACAACGTTAAGTGGCTACGTAGCTGACTTTGTTTTAAACATCATGATAATTTGTGCATGTTTGAAAATACTTTGTGTGTGATGATTC